>VUQH01081002.1:0-21295 GCA_015106775.1 Etroplus canarensis | reverse complement strand
ACCTCTTTAGGATGAACTAGAACAGAGATTGCGAGCCAGGTGCTCTCATCCAACATGAGTGTCTGACCTCACAAATGCTCTTCTGGATGAATGGGCAAAAACTCCCACAGTCACTCCAAAATCTGGTAGGAGAGTGGAAGTTGTTAGAGCTGCAAAGGGATAACAACGCCACATTAATGCCTATGGATTTAGAAAGGGGTGTCATAAAACAAGCTCTAATGCAATGGCATAGGTGACCCAGCACTTTTGTCCATGCATAGCATGCACCCTCTTTTTTGCTGGAGTGTCTTTAAAAGGAATTTCGACTAAACAATTAATTATAAAATGTTTCCAGTGATGGCATTTTGCCTTTTTTTTTTCTCAGTGTACTCTTTGCAACTTTAATAATCTTCGGCTTTTCGCAGATGAGCTTGGCCGCACACAGAAGATTTATGACGGCTGACAGGATATTTACCTTCTAAATGTCAGCCAATCATGCAGTTTACTGTCTGGAGAGGGTATGCGCGCCGAGCGTCACTCGCCAAGAAGTGTTTCTAGCAGATTCTCTCACTCCAGCACCCATTTATTTATCTTGACACATTACAATTGTGCCCATAATGCTAAAAAGGAATGGAAGAATTACTTTATTTAACTTATTACAGTTCACTCCCTTTATTTTTATGGTTGATAGTCTAAACATCTGCATAGATATTTATTTTTTACATTTTCCCTTTTATTGCCAGAATCAGTGTTTTCACACAAAATAGGGCATCAAAGTACAAAAAGAACACGAATAAAGAAAGAAACATTATAGTCTTCTACAGCTGCGTTGTCAAGCTGGCAGCGTTCATTTAGGGAAGCGAAGTTTGATATTTGCATAAACTGGCACATTGCCTTTGGCACGTAAAGCGTTAAATTTCCAATTAAAGTAGCTTGAGGCAGCGCTGATAGAGTTGTCTGAGAATTACAAAGCGCTGGAAGTTTAACTATTGCCATTTAAAGTCTCGGGTTAAATCCTGGATGTGTTTAATTAAATGGCAGTCAGGAAGTCATCAAGCTAATGTTTCTTTTTTTTCCCCCCTCTTTGTAGTTAAGGTGATGACAAGCAGAAATGAAAAAAAAAAAAGACATGAAAGTGATTAGATGGGCTTCTGCTGCCTCCTCCTTCCTGTTTTATTAAGAAACAATCAAGCGAACAATCAAGGGAACTTGTGAAGTATGGAGGTGTCTGTTTAATTCAAGCAGTGAGCGCAGGGCTGATTTCATTGTACTGACTGAACACTTGTCTGATTTAATCTCATTTAAACTGAGAGTTCCTGGTGAGGCTAATCGCAGTCATTAAATAGTAAGATTTTGTTCTAATCACGGCACATGATGGACACCTGTACGCTGTAGCAGTGGGTGTTTTATGTGTGGCAGGTTTTTGGTGATTCTAGTTCTTCCCTATCTGAGCCTCAGACCTGCACGTTTGATTAACTGACCTAAAAATTGCTTTGGCGTCCATTTGCAGCCGTCATTTTTGACCAGGATATGTCCTTTAATGCTCACATTAAAGAAATATGCGGGACTGCCTTTTTTCACCTCTGTATTTCAGTGTTTATTGTAATTGCTAAAATTAGAAACATCCTGCCTCAGACTTATGTTGCTCACGCATTTATTACTTTTAAGCTTGATTATTGTGATTCGTTGCTATCTGGCTGTTCTGAAAGCTCCCTAAAAAACCTTCAGTTGATCCAAAATGCTGCAGCGTGAGTCCCGACAGGGAGCCAGTGAAGAGAGATCATATTTCCCCTATATTGGCTTCTCTTCACTGGCTCCCTGTTAAATCCAGAATTGAATTAAAAATCCTTCTACTCATTTACAAAGTCTTGAATGATCAGGCCCCATCCTGCTCCTCCCTGAGCATGGTTCTGCCAGAGGTCTCTTCCTGTTTAAAGGGAGTTCTTCCTTCCCACGGTCACCAAGTGCTTGCTGATAGGGAATCGTCTGATTGTTGGGGTTTTCTCTCTAATACTGTAGGGTCTTTACCTTACAGTGTAAAGTGCCTTGAGGCAACTTTTGTTGTGAATTGGCCTTATATATAAAATTGAACTGATTTGAATTGAGAATGTATTTTTTCCTGCTACCACTAAGAAGGCAGGTCTATCAATCAGCCAAACCATGCAGTTCTCACCAACTGTCCAGGGCCCACAATGTTCCCAGATTCAGTGGATGGAAATTAGTGTCTGGTAATTAATTTTCAATTAGCTGTGTGTTTGTCTGGGAATATGCACAACTAAGGCATGAGATGAGCTGAAATGATACAAAGTTAGTTTATAATTCATTTTTGACCATATTTCTGTAGGGATGGCAGTGCTGGTCAGCTGGTCAGCTGGTTGCTCTATCACTTTGATTCCAGACATACACTGATATTGGGTCACCTACACATCACACCTTACAGAAACTTTTATAACATCCTATAGTAAATCCATAAGCATTAAAATGGAATCAGACCTCCCTTTGCAGCTGTAACACCACTCTTCTGGGAAGGCTTTCTATGGGATTTTGAAGTGTGTCTGTGAGAATTTTTGCCCATTCACTGAGAAGGGCATTTGTGAGGTCAGACACTGATATATGAAGGGAAGATCTAGCTTATAGTTTCCTTTCTAGTTCTTGTCAAAGGTGTTGGATGGGGTTGAGATCAGGGCGCTGTGTGGGCCGGTCAAGTTCTCTTGCCTCTATGGATTTCTTTTCCTGACTGACTGTTTCCTGCTTGACTGTGCCCTAGTGCACAATCAAGCAGGAAATAAAAAGGGCCTTCCACAAACTGTTCCCACAAAGTTGGAACCAAAGAACAGTCAAAAATGCCTTGGTAAGATAAACAATTAAGAGTTTCCTTAACTGGAACTTAGGAGCCCAGGCCAATTCCAATAAAACAACCACATAGCATTATTCCTCCTCCACCAAACTTTGAACTTTACAATTGGCAAAGTGCAGTAAAACAGATAACGTTCACCTGGGCTCTTAAGTTCCGGTTAAGGAAACTCTTAATTGTTCATCTTACCAAGACATTTTTGACTGTCCTTTGGTCCAACTTTGTGGGAACAGTTTGTGGATGTTGTTTCCTAGTGTGTTTATAGTTTTCCTACTATGTGTTTCTTACCCGCATTGTCCTCCGCAACACAACTCTCTCTGTGTGCCTGCCAGCCTCTGTATGGCGAAGCAACCAGGCCATCTCTCTCTGAAGACGAAAACACCACTGAACACTGAACACGCTCATCTCCCCTGAGAGAAAATAGTCCCCTCTGGAATCAGTCACCTGCCTGCCTTCCTTCCATCATTTCCACACACACTCTGCCTCTCATCAGCTCTTGGCAACCGGAGTTGTCATCCCAGTTCCCCTGCCACCGCTTTCCTGAAGACTCACCTTCCACTGCTTAATTTATCTGACTCTCCTGTACATAACCATCCTAAAACTGGGTTTCATCAGCGTATGCATTTGGGCCTTTAGTTCTGCCTCAGTTATGACAGCCATGAAGCTCCCGATGCAGTTGTTGAACTGATGTTAATGCCAAAGGAGGTTTGAACACACCTCGGCAATCAGCAACCCTACTCTTGTTGCAAAAATGCCATTTAGTGTAGTATAAAGAAGGTACATGATGACTCACTTCCGGTTCTGAATAATTTGCTGCAGGTATATCAAACCCCTAGCAACATGTAAACAACTACGATGGGTCTTTCAGACAGTCGTATAAAAATTACTTTAGGTCTGCTAACTTATTGTATATTTGAATATAGTTTCTCATATAGTAACTTTAAGTGTTTATCAGTAAGTCAGCAGTTTAAATGTTGGTCAAGAGGGGAAATATAGCTCGTGAGTATGTCGTTTTGGGACATGGGCAGAAGTGGATAGCATGTCACGAATTTTGTAAGAAGGCGTGGCTTCTGTGAGAGAAGCAGATGGAACTATTAAAGATGTAATGATGTATTTTTATTGTGTTAACTACAGACATCACTGTAATTCAGTAGACAACATTTCAGTCTGATGCACAACAGTAACTGTTGAGCAGGATGTGACCTCATCTGATCAATATAGCCTGGCCAAGATTTACACACTTACACATTTACACAACTTACTACACAATAAACATTTCTGAATTTGAACTGCCCTTGAACCAAATTATCTGGTACATTTAAATTTGGTTATTACTGCCCAACATAAAAAGTTCATTACTCACCAATATATCTAATATAGTCTGTTTCAGCAATAAATAAAAATAATTATTACTTTCTCTAACAGTAAACACATTGCTGGGCCTTAAAAAGATATAGTTTATACTTTAAAAGTCTGTAATTGTCAATATTTCATGGAATGGAGGAACTTCCTTTAAACACAAGTATTCAAATGATTTATGGTGCAGCCATACCGAAAAGATGCCACTGGCATTCCAGATATGTGAACAATGAGTGCACAGAGTCACAAAATAAATACTTTATATTACGATGCACAAAGGAGCTCGCGTAACATGACTTGTTTCACAGGGATGCAGAAAGCTCCAAGCTCCAAGATTCAAGATTCAAGAGATCTGAACCCATCTGGGTTTTAACACTTCACTGCTTGAATCCAGGCAGTCCTCAAAGGATGGAAGGACACTGTGTGTGTAACTGTGGCACCCAGACGCTGTACAATAGTGCGACATTATATTTAATTTCAACAGAAAACTCCGTACTGTGCAATGCATTGAAGTAGTTTTGCTAAGTGTTGCTGTACCCACATTAGCAACAAGACAGGACTGGAAGTACACACTGCGCAGGTCATGTACCTTCTCTACATAAAGTGTAAATGGTGCTTTCAGATTACAGACTATTAACTGACAAAGGTTTTTGTTATTGGAACCCCCACACCTCCACCCAGTCCACGGAAAACTTTTCATCCATGAAACTGGTCCCTGGTACAAAAAAGGTTGGGGACTGTTGATTTCAAGGACAAGTTCAAAGGTGGAGTCATAAGTTATGATTGTGAATCAACACCCAGTGACTAAGTATACCCTGCCTCTCTGTTTTTGTAAATGTTCACTTTTTCATTAAATAAAACACACCTTTGGCTGCTCCCTTGTATTTTCCCAAGGGGTCACCACAGCAGTTGAATTTGCAAAGGTAATTTGGCACAATTTTTTCACTGGATGCCCTTCCTGACAAAACGCTCCCTTGGTGAGAGGGGCTTACATCCCAACCTGGACTTGAACTTGGGACTTTGCGCTTGCAAGATGGATGTGTAACCCACTACACATCATTAAATACGAGTATTAAAAAAAATAAAGCTTTGGCACTGAGTTGCAGTTACACTGAAAGTGAGGTTGTGGCTTTTGTATGAGAATATCTGTGTGTGCACAATTATTAGGCAACTATTAGTGTGCAAAATTATTATGCAACTCAAAGAAAAAATATTGTCATCTCACTTGTTTTTCATCCTTTTAAAGTGAGAATAATAAACTCAAACTTTACAAATAAACATTTCTGACATTTCAAAAAACAAGTCAGTGACCAATATAGCCACCCTTCTTTTCAATAACACTCAAGTCTTCCATCCATAGAGTTTGTCAGTTTCTTGATCTTTGACCATTAACTTTTTGTGCAGCAGCAACCACAGCCTCCCAGTCACTGTTCAGAGGTGCACTGTTTTCCTTCACTGTACATCTCACATTTAAGAAGGGCCCACAAGTTCTCAATAGGGTTTAGGGCAGGTGAGGAAGGGGGCCATGTCATTATTCTTTTATCTTTAAGACCTTTACTGGCTAGCCACACAGTGGAGTACTTTGATGCATGAAATGGAGCATTGTCCTGCATAAAAATCATGGTCTTCCTGAAAACTGCAGGCTTTTTTCTGTACCACTGCATGAAGAGAGTGTCTTCTAGAAACTGTGCTGTAGGTTTGGGAGTTGAGTTTGAGTCCATCTTCAAGCTGCAAAGGTCCAACAAGTTCATCTTTAATCATTCCTGTCCATACCAGTATCCTACCTCCACCTTGCTGTCGTCTCACTCAGAGTGGAGCTCTATGCCCATTGCTCATCCAGCCATGGGCCCATCCAACTTGTCCATCAAGAGTCACTCTCATTTCATCAGTTCATAAAACCTTTGAAAAATCTGTCTTCAGATATTTCTTGGCCTTCAACTTGTGTATCTTGTTTGGTGGTGGTCGGGTTTCAGCCTAGCTTACCTTGGCAATGTCTCTCTGAACACTAAACACCTTGTTCTTCTGGTCATTCCAGGTAGGTTGCAGTTCTGGAATATGACAGCAATGAGGGATAATGGGTTCCTGGTAGCTTCACATTTCTTCTCAAATCTTTGGCAGTTAATTTGTGTCTTTTTCTCTCAACACGTTTCTTGCAACCCTTTTGGATATTTGCAACAAAACATTTGATAGTTTTATGGGCATGTTCTAATATCTTGGCAATTTCAAGAGTGCTGCATCCCTCTGAATGACTTTTTTTTTTTGTTTTTTTTATAGTTTTTGATTTTTCATAGTCTGTTAGATCTCTTTTCTGGCCCATTTTGCCTGAGGAAAAGAAGCTGCCCAGTAATTGTGCCCACCTGATAAAGGGTGTTGATCACCTAAGGACACACCTTCCCTCATTACATAAATACACATCAGCTCCTATGCTTAAATCCAATAGGCATTTAAGTTTATACATCTTGGAGTTGGAAATATGCATTAAAATTACGATATGGTCAAAATACTCGCTTGCCTAATAATTGTGCACGCAGTGTATGTTGTGCTGTTCTGCATTATACTGAGCAACCATATTCTTTAAATCAATAGAAGGGACAAAAATTAACTCTTGATATATATTCTAGTTTGACACCACCTCTGAGTATGACTGCAGTGATAAATATTAAATTTAATGAATACAGTTTTGAATGTCACTGTAAAATGACACATTCAAAACCTGTAAAACACTGTACAGGTTTAGCTAGTGAGTGTGTTTGCGCAAGCCATTCTTCAGTTCACTGGCACAGCTTCTAATAAATATGTGGTCAGAAACAATTTAGGCTTCCCCATGTATATTTGAAATGATGCTTTGTATTCCTCATGTAATTCTGAGAATGTGACAAGCTGCTTTGAACAGCCAGTGGCCCACATACCCAACATTCCTTGATATCAAAATGAAACATTTACTGTGTTTGTTCGAGGGTGAGGCTCTGGAACCTTAATACCTTTTTAATCAGAAGGGGCATTTAATCCTATGCTATTCCATTTCCCCGCATCAGTGCAGTTCCGCTGAGGTACACCCAAGGTCCACACTCCACAAGATCTTAATCAAATTCAACAACATATCTCCTTTCCCTATCACTCTCTCAACTTTATTAGATATTTCCCCTATTTCAACCTTGTTGCCCAACCTTGACTGGAGTAAACTGATCTTGTATCAACAAAACCCCTGCAAGCATAAAACTTATGGTGTATAAAATAAATCCGGCGCCCCATTGTAACTAAAGGCTGGAGAAAAACAAGAATGACAGGCAGTCTAACTGCATATGCCCCTCTTTTGGAATTTACTGCGTGACGGAAATGATGTGGAACTGCCAAACATCTGGAGTGCTGTATGTGAGAGGGAGGAGAGTGACGGAGCAAAGGGTGGAGAAATGGAGATAACAAGGGAGTAGAGGGCTGTTAGTAAAACACATGTGAATGCATTGTATATCTATAAGCTTTTAAAGAAACCTTCTGTTGTTACCAAGAGAGGAATTATATTGTGTCAGCAGGCAGTGATAACCTTCATCACTGCCTGCTGTTGGCTTCCTCAGGCCAAACTGCCAATCAAAGCGCTGTCAGAAATCATTTACATATCCTCTTCTAATTCATACCAACCATCTTAACTTCCATTTTGTTCCTGCTGTTGATGCCCTATTTTACCCCCTTTCTTTTTTTTCTCCTTAGGTGGATGGGGAGCTGAACCATATGTCTCCCAATGACAGTGACCTGGAGGCTTGTCTCAACAGCTGGAACCTGGGGGTGAGTCCAGGGGCATGCCTTGAGCTTCTTGGTTACATACAGCTGTCAACATACTGTAGCTCGCTACAGTGACAGCGACTCTCAGTGTATAAGCTCCTAAGTAAATCCACATCTGTAGTACAGTGATGCAGAGCTAACTACACTGCTTGAACAAAAGGTAGAAAACCCTTTAACCTGCGCTCTCTTGAAGCCACTTCCTTTAGGCGGTTCGGCACTATTGTAGGGTATGAGGGTAGGATGGGGAGTGGGAGAAAGGCTGTATAAACTGAGAAATTGGAAATGTGTGAACCTCTCTTATCTTTTCCTATCTGGAGGAACCAGGCTTGGGCTTGATATGCCACCTGCCCTCATGTGTTCTATCTCCTCACCTGCATGATCCTGAATATCTTTTTCCCCATTCTTTTTTTGCATGGTTGTTACCTTTGGCTTTCTCCTAGATTACTAACACACTGACATTTTTGCAAAACCCTCCCCTCTTTTTTGACTATTTGTCTGTTTCTGCTGTCCTATCTATTGTCCTCTCTGTCTTTCTTTGACTGCCTCCTATTTATTCTCCCTCTCTTTTTCAGTACTGGGGTAATCTGAGGTATCTATCAGCCAATGTGAAACCGTGCGCAGCACTGCTCTGCTCTCCTCTGTGTTGAAACTCTGATAAGAAGCATTGCTTGGCAACGCTCCCCCAAGCCTGCATCTTTCAAATCAACAGATGTTCCTTCACACACAAATACACACACAAACCCCGCTCAAGTTTATAGAAGTTTTTATAGATGCACTACCTCAAAGCACCCAACGCCTATGAAATTTCAGCACAGCCGAGCATCACTTTATCTGGAACATCTTTAGCTTCTGCTTAGATGTTCTGAAGCAGTCCATATTGATTTGTTGTTCATTTCACCCCTGATGTAATGAAGCCAGTGTAGTTGACGTGGTAACCGTACCGGACAGTGGACGACAGATTGCTTCAGACTTGGAAAGCAGTGCTTCCAAGAGACACAAAACCTGAGTCAGCTGGACCACCATCTGTTGTCAACTTTCAGGTGGTTTGTGTATTGGAGCAACTAGTTTTATGCAAAATGGGACTTGTCTACCTGCCTTAGAGCTAGGTACAGTATATACTGACCTACCTGTAAAGGCAAAAAACATGCAAACTACGACTGCGTAAAAAACCTTTTTAAACTCTTGTTACATACATACAGTACAGTGTTAAATGGTTTCCCCTCCCACTTTGCTGTCTGTAGTTAAATGGGTGTGCTGACGGCTTGCTCAACACTAGTCCGAAACTAGGAAGCCATCAATCACAGTGTGTTTTTTTGGCTGGGGAGCCAGCCCTTGTGATTTGAAATGTTGTTCCTCTTGTGCGCCCGTCCATCCATCCACGTCAGGATTCAATGACACAGGACACTGTGCCAGCTGTGAGGCTGGACAAACATGTCCTTAGAGGAGCATGTGTGTGGGCACACGGGAAAAGAGTGTATGCACAGGCATACGTGTGCACTGAATCCAAGTTTAGTATCACACTCTGCCAGCATTACACCACAGCATTTAGTCTGCATGTCTTCCTCGCCCTGTGGGCCGTGCTCAATCAAATCTGATGACTGGCTGTCTGTGGATATAAAAAGAAATCCCATTCTTGTTTTCAGTCTGGGCACTAGTTTAGAAGAATATCGATTGATTCATCACTTGGTGAATGTGGATTTGTTTTTTGGCCTTTGCCAGATTTAAATAGCAATTCATCACACATCATTGCATGCACCACCACAGCACTGACTATGATGATTAGTCTTTTTTGTGTGTGTCTTTATGTGTGTACATGTGGATGTATTACAATAAACATGATTGTAGTCAAGTCGGATATTTCCTTTTATTGAGGGCTTACAGCATGTCAGCCAATAAAACCCATGACCTGTTTTTACCTGCATGTAGAAGTAGCAGGGAGCTGCAGCTACTTTCGTCTGGTTCACCTGTCACTAACTCACCCCGAAGCAACAGATTTTGTCTTTATTGTCATACTGTAACTGTAACTGTTTTAGTCCCAAGCTCTGAGGTTCTTTCAGGTCCTGTTCTCTCATCTCCCATTCATTCCGGATTAACTTTGCGTGGGTTGTGCCACCTCACAGCATTAAATCCTGCTTTTTTCTTTTTTACATTGAATGAGTCCCACACTTCCCTCCTCTTCCCTCTCTTCTTCCTTGTTCTCTTCCTTCATCGCTACGTTGAAGAGATTAGCAGCAGAACTGTTTACTGGGCGTCATTTCTGTCATCTCCAGAGTCAGCTCTACTACTTTGAAAAGCCGTGATCTTGCTGCTAGCTGGCAGCCCCTACAGACAGCCCCAGTGCATCAGAGAGAAACACTGAATGATACTGCGAGTTCACAAGAAAGTAATGGGGTCATAAGCAAATGTCAAATAGTGCAAGCAAAAACAGCAAGTTGTCAACTAACAGATATTTTTGCAGTTTGTGTCACAGTTATTGAGGCGTATTGATGTAACGCTGCAGAGTCACATGGATGGTGACCTGCTTACTTTCAGGTGGTTTAGCTGCTTGCTCTTTTCAGTCTCTTGTGTTTCATATTGTAATCAAAGAATATGCTGTGTCAGTGTTTGGCAGAGATATATACACATTTGTCTCCATGTGACAGTAAATGGACTGGGGATAGCTTGGAGATTAGTGGTCCTGAGTGTTGACAAAAGGGACAGCAAAAAGGGGCCGAGAGCGGAAACAGAGCTCGCCACACATACAAATCCTTGAAGTATCCCGATGCGTTCTGCCTTTCTAAACAGACAGAAGTTGACGGAAGAGGCTTCAGCCACAGAACTGGGCTTTTGATGTGCTCTCCACATTGTTTATGGCAAACGTAGGGCGGAGGTGGTGGTAAGGCTTTGTTAGGAGAGGAAAGAGTGAAAGAGAGCTCTAAAGTTTTTCTGTTTACTCTTTCAGATTGAGAAGCCAAGGTATTTGAGAGAGAAGCCCATTCCCCTGTCACCAGTAAGTTATCAGGGGGTCTCTTGTGCTTTGTTTATTGTTACATAAAAAAGCATTGTCTTTGAACTTCGCAGTCTTCTTATCCTCTTATTTCTCTTTACTTTATCTCTGTAGATTTTCAAGTCTAGCTTTGGGGGGAACAGCAACTTGGACAATGATCAGGGCAAACAACTGGTACAGAGCAAAGAGGTATGCACTAGAATGAGAGAGAGAGAGTTATCACTAACTAACTTCTTTGAGTATATAGTCATGTGGAAAAGAGAGTGCACTCTCTTTTAGATCTATGCTTTTGCACATCAAGACATGATTAAAAAAAATCTGGCCCCTACCAGGTTTTTAATTTATTTACATCTAACCTCAGGTGTAAAACAACACATTCCACTGTGTCATTATTTAATACAAAATGGAAAAGCCACATGTGGGAAAAACTAAGTATGCCCCATGATTAAATAGCTTGTAACTGCCTTTAGCAGCATTAACTTGATGTAATCATTTTCTGCATGGCTTTATCAGAATCATTGCAGAGGAATTTTGGCCCACTCTTCTTTACACCATTGCTTCAGTTCTTTAAGGTTTGTGAACATTAATTTATGCACAGTTCTCTTAAGGTTCAGTTAGCTTGCAGTCTGGAATTTGACCATTACAACACCATGATTATTTTCTTTTTCAGACATGCTGTTGCAGATTTTCTTGTGTGCTTGAGATCATTGTCCTGTTGCATGACCCAATTTCAGCCAAGCTTTAGTTGTTGGACAGATGGCCTCACATCTGACTCTAGAATACTTTGGTATACAGCTGAATTCATGGTCAGTTCATGGTCAATGAGTGCAAGGTGCCCAGGGCTTGTGGCTGCAAAACAATCCCAAATCATCACTCCTCCGCCACCATGCCTGACTGCTGGTATGATGCTGAGTTTGGTTTTCACCACATGTGATGCTGTGCCAGACATCTCCACTTTGGTCTGTCCAACGGAAAAAATTCCAGAACGCTTGTGATTTGTTCAGATGCAGCTTTGCAAACCTAAACCATGGTGCCGTGTTCTTTCTAGAGAGAAGGGGCTTTCTCCTGGTAACCCCTCCAAATAAGCGATACTTGTTCAGTCTCTTTCTAATCGTACTGTCATGAACATTTACCATGCTAACTGAGGCCTGTAGAATCTAAGATATAGCTTTTGGAATTTTTGGAATTTTTCTAAGCATTGCACAAACTGATCTTGGGGTGAATTTGCTGGGTCGTCTATGTCCACTCATTCACTCAGAAGATTGGAAGTTGTCTTGAGTGTTTTCCACTTGTGGAAAATCTTTCTCATTGTAGAATGACGAACTTCAAATAGTTTGAAAGTCCTTATAGCCCTTCCCAGATTGATGGCCAGCAGTAATACCTTCTTTAAGATCATTGCTGATGCCTTTCCTCTTAGGTATTGTGTGAAAACACACCTGAATGCTCCAGACCAGCAAACTGCCAAAACTTCTGCTTTCAGACACTTGCTGATAATCAGTTAATTACACGGGTGGTACTTACCCTTTTAATTTGTATGGAAGCAGAAAGGGTGAACCTCATCTTCTTCCGCTTATCCAATTCGTTTTTGTTAAATAAATGAAGACACAGTATGCCATGTGTTGTTATGCATCTGAGGCTTTATCTAAATAATTTTAGACCTGTTAAGGTCCAGATGAGTTTTTATTATGTCCATAGAACTGACTTCACATGACGGTATACACTACGTACATATACACCAAGTAACCATGGAGATAGAACTACCAACCACTACCTTTATATTATACAGTGTAGTAAATGTTTACCTTTTAAGCAAAGTATTTCAAAAGGTAGTGAGCAACTTAACTTGAAGCCACTGCTTGACACAGGCAGTGCTAAGAGTATTGAATACTACACAGTCAGGGCCACTCTGCTGGACAAGCTCTCATCTCTTTATGGCAGTAGGCACAGCCATGTACGTACATACACACATGGTTTGTATTGCTGAAATAGCCAAGGTCTCTTAAAAGACAAATATAATGCAAGTTCCCAGTGATGACAGCTTTTTTCCTTATGTGGATTTAAGCTGAAAATCCTATTCTGAAAACATGCTTTGAAGTCCCTTGTGCTCCTCCCCAACTCTCCCAAACCCCCACTCATTCCTCCCACCAGCAACCTTTTAATGCACTGTTAAATATAAAACTGAGCATGACTTGTCTGTAATAGCCATGGCTTGTCATACCTGCTCCAGTCAGTAAGCCTGGCTGCAAGAGAGCAGGAAAAAGGGAAAGAGACACTCAGGACATTTTGGACAAGAATGGTCTGCTTTGTTGACACCTTATAACAAGGATCTATTTGTGATGGTGCATGTGTCAATGAATGTAAATCTTTTTTTTTGTTTTTTTTTTTTTTAACCAGGTTGGCAATGTGTCTGTGCACTGACTGAATGAAGCAACACCATTATGAAAACATTAAAGCAGCGTGCTATGCTGTTTGATCCTACCTCAGACTAGCTGACCAGCTCCATACAGCTGTGTGTGGTAGGAATATAAATTTACCTCAGAACATATTTAATGCCCATACCAACTCTGAGTTACCAGTTTATTAGGTACACCTTTGTAGTCTTTTGCAATCCAATATAACCACCCATCAATAAATTACATTAAAATTTATGATGCTTAATCTTTTTGACACTTTGTCAAAGGGTTATTAAATCAACTTTATGAACATATATAGTTTTGTGGTGAGCAAAATACCTTTGAGTATGAGGTGCAAGTGTGTTTGAGCTTCAGTTTAAATGTAAATAGCCTTGAATGTGAGTGTACATTTTAGGAGTTCAAGCATGGGAAACGGAGCAAGTCATTTTCACTGAGGCTACATGCTAGCAGTGTGGGAACCACTACCTGAAATTCAGGAAGTTCTGTTGCACTTGAGTGTAACTTATGTTAAGATTATGATTTTCATGGAATAAAAATTGATCTTTGGGAAAAAACATTTGTCAGGGAAAAACTATGTGCATAAAGTGAGAGTATTTTGAAAGCTGTAAAATGTATATCATTTCTAACTTTGTATTCCTCCATTAGGATATACAGTTTTAGTTTCATTACCAAATAAATGACTAGTGCCAGAGGCAAATGCTAGATGTTGGCAAATATCTTTATGAACATTACATTTACCTTTAGATAAGCAGTTTCCCCCTTGGGATGAATAAAGAATTCCGATTCTGATTCTGATAGATAAGAAGAGTCCAACCTCAGCATGACTCTCAATGAGAAAGGCACCAAAGTACTCCAGAAAAAGATATCGTTCTGAGACATTCAAGTGAACTTCCCATCTGTTTGTGCCCCTCTTGCCACCTGTGTGTTATGTATTGCCCCGTAAGTACCACAGTGCACTTGTACTGCACTATGGGTAATTCGCTCCATTGTCCAGACCCTTCTGTGGCATCACCAACGACTGATAGCATCACCAGGAGTTTCCAGCATAAAGAGAACTTTTACATGTTGACTTACAGCAATAAATTTAGCCAATGGTAATTAGTTGACATAATGATGACGATTATCAGCCGAGCAGCTAAAACAGTATGAAATCATAACATTTGGTGACTCTTTACTTAATTTTTTTTACCTAAAGGGGCAGTTACATAGGAACCAGTCTACTTGTCAGCTGTCAGTGTTACTGATTGCTAGCAGACATTCCAGGGGGTATTTACTACCCTTTGATATGTTGATAAGTTTAATAAGCTGAGAATAGTTTAACTCAGGACCTGCCCACTTTGCATCACCAGGAGTTATTGCACCTGTTGTTGCTGCAAGTCGCTGAATATCTTCGACTCTCTGTGGTCTCTGGTTGCCAGTCACTGCTAGTTGCTTGCTGTGTGGACGTATGTGGACCTATAGTTTTATCAGCCCAGTTTTTTTTCTTTGCAAAATGTCTCACCTGTATTTCCACCATGCTTCGTCATGCCTTCTCCACATGCAGCAGAGTTTTTCACCAACAAAAAAAGTGAAGCAGGCAAGAATAAACTTATGTCTCTGCAAAAATATAGTCACATTAAACTATAAAGGTGAAAAATCAGAGCAGTAAAATTTCCTCCTTTTTACTCTCATTTAATGATGATGGCTTGGTGTTGCTGCTACACATCATCGCCTATCAGCACAACCATCAAGTAAATTTCAAGGTCAGTAAAATGCGTGATGATGGAAGTGTTGTTTTTACTATTTGTTTGACAGTTAGGCCATTCCTCCATATTTACATGGCAGGTATACTGTGAGCAGTTCAGGCACAGTATTAATCTGTAGATCACTTGTGTTTGGGAAGCCAATGCTCAGCTACTCTGTGATATTTAAATGCTGAAAAAATAGACTTGAAGTGTAAATACTTGCTTCAAGTCATGTTTAGAGCATACAGTAAAACTAGAGCTGGAGCTTTTACGGTGCATCTGTACACAGCTCAGAGAGCACGTTTGAAACACCATCTTTATAGCAAATGGTAAAGCAGGAGGCCGTTTGACTTTGCTGGTATGCAGAAATTTTTCATGTAATCTTGTCCAGCCCTGCTATTGCGTGGCTGTCTGGGCTTGGTCTGGGAAATCGCAGTGACATCACTTCCCCTTAATCCCCAAAGTATAGTTGGAAATTTACCCAGGTTTTAAGTGTTATACATGCCACATGCCATTAAGCTGGTGGCAGCTTAACAAACATCTCAGCTTTCAAACCAAGCTCATCATCCTGCTAATCTACTGAATGCACTGCTAAAAACTCAGACTATTTTTTTTCCCTATGGAACAATGAGTGGCAGCTGAGAAGCTTCACTGCAAGCTGCCATTGATTTGAGTAACTTAGCCTATACATATGTGCTCGCTTATAGGGGAAATATGGAAAAGGCCTGGCAGGAGCAGCAAAGTCCTGTTAATCCTGTCGCACACCCGAACAGTGCTTAGTATTAAGAGAGCTGGGTTTTTATTTGGATATTCAATTAAATGTTGACTGAGTCAAGTTTCACTATACATAGGCCTAAGTCTTATAATTATAGAAGATAGTGACAGACTGACTAAAATACTCAGTCTCAGTTAGTTTGTATGTTCATGCTTTCTCCAAACTACCCCCCTTGGTACCTGACCTGAGGGATTGGCAGCAGCCACAGCATCATAGATGAGTGTGTTAGTGTCAAGCAGTACCACTCTAATGGTCACAATCCCCTGACTAAGGATCAGACCCTTTTGCTTTCTGATTTCATAATGATGCAGTCTCTATAATCTAAGAATCCTTTGGGATGGAGCTTGAGCTCATAGCCTGTGACTTAGAGGGCCACAGTCTGCCTTATCTGATCACTTTTCAAAGCTAAAAAAAGAATAACCTAGTGAATCTTAGTATTTTAAAGGGGACTAGTTCTGTAGTTGGCTTTCAGATAGTGCTTCAGGCTAGAAGACATAAAGTTACCACAGTGTTATATAATGATAAAGTTGCTATTCTGCCCTTGATTTTTTGTGTTTGATGTATTCATGTTGGACATTTTAACAATAGTCTGTTTACTTACTACTCTTATTCAGAGCTACATTCTTCAAAATCTAAGTGAGTTTCTATTTTTTCTAACTGTCAGTTTCAGCCAAAGTTTTTATCTGGTCTTACTATCTGGACAGTCTACAGTAAATTAACTTCTTGTCGGAGTGTGGAAATGGCATCTAGCTGCTCTTCAGCAGATAGTACAGCACTGTATACTGACTGTCCTAGAGCATCTGTGTTTACTGAGGATGAAAGACGCACCGGGACATTGTACATCTCAGGAAAGATGAAGGAGATGCACAAATGCAACCTTGCTTTGTGGAGCCCGAACAGTTAGCAGACGATTTGTGGAAACATCCCCCTGAGGAAAAAGGCCTTGACCCCACGCTGGTTTTGAGAGCAGAAAAAGCAACTGTTTCCGTCTTCTCCTCATTCCTTTTCTCATACCCCTCCTTGCTTTCTTCTCTGTCTCCCTACACTCTCATCCTTTCAAGAGCGAAGTGTCAAAAAACATGGCATCTTACAGCACTCGCTACAACTCTGAAGAAGAGAGAAGGGAAAGAGCTGTACCACCCAGTTGGGCTGATTGAAGCTGTCTCAAAAGCCTTAGGTGTACGACATTCCTCCTCCTCCTCCCTTCACTGACGCCTTTATAAACAAGTTTCAGACACCCCTGATCTAGTTTGACAAACTTTCTCCAAAGAGCATTTGAAGAAAGGATGAGAAAGTGACACCCCCACATGTTCTTTTTTTGGGGAGTAGGGGGGACGGGGGGCAGAATCAGGTCTCTACTAACTCCTTTGCTTTTCAATCATTGCTACACCTCTCCCCTTCTCTCCCTCTGTCTTTTTTCTCCCTTTCTTTTGCCTTTTGCTTTCTTCTCTGACATGTCTCCTGTGGTCCCCTCAATTGCACAAGAAATGGTGGTAAATCAAGAAAAAAGAGAAAAAAAGAAGCACAGTACTTAACAGAGCTTTGTCAAGGATACAGTGTATAAATGCAGCTGAAGTGCAATAATGAGGAGAACCTTCTAGAAGGCAAGTCTTTTATTTTAGCTGGAGTTTTATTTTTAACACGACCCTGAATGTAAAGTGAATTGCAGACAAGTGTGTGTGTATATATATATATATATTTTGCTAACTTTCAGTGTGTTTTATTGTATTGCATTTATGCACTTAAGCACTACTATAATTGAATCATGTCTTCACTCAGACATCTCAGTTGCTTCCCTTTGATTTTCACCAAGAGAAGGTCTAATGTGGTTTCAGTGTGCCAAGTAATGTCATGGGAATTTTCTACTTAATGGTTTTTGATGACTAGAACAAACAAGAGCTAGCCTCAGGATGTTGTTAACCGCTGACATAGTCATACACACAGCCACACTTTCAAAGGAAGAACATTGTCACCCTGCTTCGGGGTTGATTAACACACCAGAACAGACAGTGACTAAATATGAGTAGGGACATCAAAGCAAATGGTCAGTAATCTTTGTGTCAAAGATTTTCTTTGTGCCTCCATGTGTTGTGTGTTTGCGAACAAAAACGTGGGCAATTTATGACAAAATAACATGGAAAAGCTGGGATTTCCAAAGAACAACTAAAAAAATATTGTTGCAGTGCCCGTGAGTGATTGAAGTCATCCCTTAAAGGTCATTTCCAAGAAACCAGTGGAAAAAATAAAAATTAATATTTTTAAAAATTGGTTCGGTAAAGGTAAAAGTAACATCAGTAGAGATAAACTGGCTTGTAGTGTCTAACATGATTGCCTGTTTTGACAGAAGTGTCACTCTCATTGCAAAAAAACGGTCTCATCTGAATATACATTATAAATATACACATGGATATCAAATCCTGACCAAAAAGTAGAGGGCAGGACAGGACCAGAACATGTGTATGTGATCCGCTGGTCGACCTTGCCAGCCTTACATGAGGTGAGCTTTTAAAACCACTTTCAACTGTATGAGACCATGTTAAGCACATACTGACGAGCCGTGCAGCCGCCTAAGAAAGGCCCTCCAATATTCATCACTCGACCTAAATCTGTTTCCCATTGCCTCTTGATGTCATTGAGTGAAGAAGGACTAATGTCACCTATTAAACTGTACAGTACAGAAATTAATTTCTTGCTCACAGGTGACAGTGCAAGAATATTGCCCAATTTATTATTATTAGGCAAATTTGGAAAGGAGTTAAAGTTTTTCTGAACAAAATGTTTAATTTGTAAATGTCTGAAAAAATTGGACTCTGGTAAATCAAATAATTTCCCCAGTTTGAAGAATGAGATAAACTGGCCCTCAGAAAACAAATTATACACAAATTGAATTCTTTTCTCGTGCTAAGTTAAAAATACAGCATTTGGTGAAGCTGGGGGAAAGGTATGATTTCCCCAAATAGGGGAATACAGTGCAGCTATATATAAGGTAAAATGCTTCCTGAACTGCCCCCATAATTTAACTGTTTGGCCCACTATTGGGTTTAGTGACTGAACAGCTGTAAAAACTAATTTAACACTTACCAGTGAGCCTAGATGTAGATGACTGGTAGCATGTTCCATGAACACCCACTTTTCATTATGATTTGTAACATCAAAATGAACCGAGTGAAGTATTTTTTGTTCCTGGCCCAAAAATAATAAAGAAAATTGGGGAGCGCAAGGCTAGCCATATTTTTTGCGTCTATGAAGAGCATTTTTTCTTTATTTCAAGGGAACTGCCTTTCTAGATAAATTAGGCTATAAGATTATCAATTAATTTAAAGAAAGATTTTCTAATAAAAATGGAAATATTTTGGAAGAGTTATAAAAATTTAGGCAACACGCTCATTTTAACTACATTGACCCTGCCAGCAACCAACAAGGGGAGATCTTTTCACCTGTCCAAATCTTGTTTGCATTTTTCCAGAAGAACTTTAAAAAAAAAATGTATAAAGAGATGACAAGCTGTATGTCACTTCCACTCCAATGTTTTTAACAGAGGTTTTGGCTATTTTTAACTTTATATTTTTAACTGGCAATTACCTTCCATTTTGTCTCAGGAAATGTTGCAAATACAAGTAATGTAAGTAGTCATGTAGTTTTTTAAATAACTTCTACATTAGTTAAAAGTAAAAGTTACAAGTAGTATGTCTGCAGTGATTTAGATATTGTACTGTTTTTTATGGTGAAAGCAAAGCTTTCAATTTACTGGCTGATCTATATTCCTACCCTCAAATATGGCCACAAGCTGTGAGTAGTAGCCAAAATATACAAGCAGCAGAAATGAGCATCCCCTGAAGTACAACCCCAGTTCCAAAAAAGGTTGGAACGGCATGTAAAATATAAATAAAAACACAATGCAATGAGTTGCAAATCTCATAAACCAATATTCTATTCACAAAGGAATATAGAAAACATATCAGCTGTTGACAGTGAGACATTTTACTGTTTCATGAAGAACACTAGCTGATCTTGAATTTTATGGCAGCAGCACATCTAAACAAATTGGGATAAGGACAGCAAAAGGCTGGTAAAATAACTGGTAATAAAAAGAAACAGCTGGAAGAACATGTTACAACTAAGTTAATTGGCAGCATTTGAGTAATGTGATTGAGTCTTAAAAGAGCTCCTTAGAGAGGCAGAGTCTCGGAAGTAAAGATCAGAATCAGAATACTGCATTAATCCTGGGGGGAAATTGTACTGTATTACAGACCCTCAGTTAGATATAGGAAGGAGAGGAAGACAGCCTCCACGTGACCTCCCCTGCATGTAGCTAGAGAGTAGTTGCAAGGTTGCATGCTCTTAAGCGAAACAAATGTCTTCACCACATCTACAGACACAAGAGCTAGTGCTCCTCCAGCTCAACGTTGAAGGCCTCACTATTCCCAAGCTCAACATTCATGAGCAAATGTCCATCAAAAACGTTGTGACCGTAATCATCCTTCAGGAGACCCACACAGAAAACAAGAACATCCTGACGGTCCCTGGGTACACTTTGGCTGGTTATATTGCCAATAAACAGCATGGCATGGCCACATTTGTACATAAAGACATAGCCTAGTCAGCAGTGGATCAATCCCCAGAGGGCGCAGAGGTAGAATGGATCACAACCAAAGTGCAAGACACTGCCATCATCAACGTCTACAAGCCACACCCAAGTCGACTGGCCCCATCTTCACTGCCAAATGTCTCCACCCTGGCAGTGTATGCTGGCAATTTCAATAGCCACCATACAGACTGGGGTTACAGCAGTTCCAATGCTGATGGCGATTTCCTGGCTGACTGGGCCTCCATGATCGATGCAACACTCCTATATGACCCAAAGGAGCCACGAACGTTCTACTCAGCTCGTTTGAACAGCATCACCAACCCAGACCTGGTATTTGCAAAATTCCACACCAGCCAGCCCCTACCAGTCAGACACATCCTGGATACATTCCCACGGTCACATCACTGACCCTTGCATATCACCATTTCATCCCTAGCCCAACCCGTGAAAGGGAAGTCTGCCAAGCAATAGAACTTCCGGAAAGCCAACTGGGCTAACTTCACAAAACAAGTGAACAGGGCTGTTGCCAGTCTGCCACATCCATGTCTTAATAACTTGAACGAAGCCTATAACTCTTATTGCAAGCTGTTTCTATCCACTGCCAAGAAGTGCATCCTACATGGTGTACGCAAAGCCTACATCCCCTGTTGGGATTGCGAATGCGAAGACCTACTTCTTATCCACACAGCGGCACAAACCCAGGAAGAAAGGCAGAGGGTAACAGATGACCTTTTCAGCAGGTTAAATGAGAAATGCAAACAACGATGGACAGAGACTGTTGAATCAATCGACTTCACACACTCTAGTCACAGGGCATGGCAGACCCTGAATAAGCTGAC
>VUQH01081001.1:0-11798 GCA_015106775.1 Etroplus canarensis | reverse complement strand
CTCTGGGAGGAGACCCCGGGGAAGACCCAGGACACGCTGGAGAGACTATGTCTCCCAGCTGGCCTGGGAGCGCCTGGGTGTCCCCCCTGAAGAGTTGGAGGAGGTAGCTGGGGAGAGGAAAGTCTGGGCTTCTCTTCTCGAACTGCTGCCCCCGCGACCCGGATCCCCGGACAAGCGGTAGACGACGAGACGACGAGCCTTCATGATGTAACCATCCCATTGTGGGCGGGGCTTGTGTCTACACCTGGACTCAAACAAGTGAGCTTTTGCTTGTGAGCCAAATGTGTAAAACACTACAATGCGGAACTGCAAATGTAAAGAATTTTTTTTTTTTAAATTGCAGTCACAGCATGGCATTAAAAGCAAATAGGGGAAAATAAATCAGTAAAAAGCACTATCTATTGTGTTATTTTGGGACAAATTACCAAAAAGCCATATAAATTAATATTAAACCATACTTGGAGATGTTGTTACAATCTGTTGTGCTATTTGCATGCTTACACACTTGACGAAGTTGACGTATCATAAAATCATTTACATCACAGATGGAATTAAGTTTAGGCTGCAAACCATGCCTCAACAAAGCCAGTGTGACGCAAAACTCTAAGGCTTTATTCTAAATCTGGCATTCTTATATAACAAAGAGCAAAACATGTGCTTCATCAATTAATTACACTATATAATTTCACTTTATCTATGCTGCAATCTAACACATTTAACCTAATATTGGATTCTGTGGTTGAATGTTTCACCCTTTTATTGTTTTAATCAACCGATCAGAGGTCAACCGTTCTACACCTGCACCACAGCCACCCGTGGTGCAGAGGTAGAACAATTGACCTCTGATCGGTTGATCGCAGGTTCGATTCCCACTCTGCTGGCCCATGTGCCGATGTGTCCTTGGGCAAGACGCTTAACCCCATGTTGCTCCTGATGGCCTGGTTAGCACCTTGCGTGGCAGCTCTGCCGCCATCGGTGTATGAATGGGTGAGTGAGTGTAACTGTAAAGCGCTTTGGGCCTTAGAAATAAGGTAGTTAAAAGCGCTATATAAAGTACACACCATTTAATAAATGAAATTATGGTCAATATAATTTGGATTTTTTGACAAAAAAATCAATTTTTTTTCATGTCAAAGTAAAAGCAGAGTTTTACAAAAGAATGCCAATAATTACACATTTATAAGGTAAAATAAAAGATTGCCTTAAATATTCACACAGTTTAGGTAAGTATTTCGTAGCTACACATTTGGCTGCAATCACAGCACGAAGTCTGTGTGGATATGTTTCAATTTGGTTGGCAAATCTCGACACTGCACCTTTTCTCCATTCTTCCTTGCAAAACAGGATTTGGTGATATTTTTCTGCATTCATGTTCCCCTCTACCTTTACGAGCCTTCCAGGGCCACTGCTGAGAAGCATCCCCAGAGCATGATGCTGCAACCATCATGCTTCACAGTGGAGATGGTGTGTTTGCGGTAATGTGCAGTCTTTGGTCAGTCTGATGGCCAAAAACCTCAAATTTTGTCTCATCAGACCAAAGCACCTTCTTCCAATTGACTTTGGAGTCTCCCACATGACTTTGGATGAGTTCCAAGCAAGTTTTCAAATGAGCTTTTTTCAACGGTGGCTTTTTTTTTTTGGTCCCTCTCCCATGCAGCTTTGAGTGGTGAAGCTGTATGGGAGACTCTACATACAGCAGTTGTTGTATGTACAGTCTCTCCCATCTGAGCCACTGAAGCTTTTAAGTCCTTCAGAGTGGTCGTAGGTGTCTTTGGGGCCTCCCTCACCAGTGTTCTTCTTGACCGGTCACTCAGTTTGTGGGGACAGCCAGCTCTCGGGAGACTTAGACAAGTACTATACTCTATTTCTTAATGATGGATTTGACTGAACTCTGTGGGATATCCAGTGAGTTAGAACTCTTTCTGTAGCCATCTCCTGACATACTTTCCATTTATCTTTTCTCCATGTTGCTTGGAGTGTTCTTTTATCCTCTTGTTTCAGTTGTAGGAGGAATACTGATGAACCAGACTCTGGACCTCCCAGACACAGGTGTTTTTATACTACAATCACTTAACACACATCAGCTGCACTCAGGTGATCTCAGTTTCACTAATTGTGAAACTGCTGGAATGAACTAGCTGGACCTCTGTTGAATTAGGCCAGTTCTTCTAAAAGGGAGTGAATATTTATGCAAACATTTATTTTACCTTATATATTTTTAATTAATTGACATTAGCTTGTAAAACTTTGACATGAAGGAAGCTTTTTTCAAATTCTTGTCAAAAAAGCCAAATTATATTGATCAGGATTTAATTTATTAAAGCAATATAAGGGTGAAACATCTAAGGAAGGGGAATACTTTTTATAGACATTGCATGTAGCTTTTCCACTGGTCCAAAAGCCAGCTGCCTTAGACCCTTCTGTGTGGAGTTTGCATGTTCTCCCCGTGTTTGCGTGGGTTCTCTCCGGATGCTCCGGCTTCTTCCCACATTCCAAAGACATGGAAAGGGGTTAGGTTAATTGGCAATTCTAAAGGTGTGAATGTGTGAGTGAATGGTTGTCTCTTTGTGTTGGCTCTGCGACAGACTGGTGACCTGTCCAGAGTGTACCCTGCCCTACGCCCAGTGACAACTGGGATAGGCTCCAGCACCCTCCGTGACCCTGAACTGGATAAGCGGAAGATATTGAATGAATGAAATACATTTTCAATCTTGACTTCTACATATATTGTCTAATATTCACCAAACCTGACATGTATATGATGTCAAAATGAGCCATTTTGTAATTAAATAAAATGATCACAGTTGTGCCGGTAGTTACTATAGTTTTTGAATTTTTTTATTTAATTTTTAATGCTAAGCTAAATGATGGTACCTTTCGCTAATTTTTTTTTATATCATTAAACACATTAGTGACTTTAACTTCTACATATTTTGCCCTATATTCACTAAACCAGATATACATAATGCATTAAAATGATCCAAAAGATAACTTTTGTATAATTGTTAGATTTTACAACTTTTACAATATCTAAATCTACAAACCCCCGTCACCATGGAGGGTTGCATCAGGAAGGGCATCCAGTGTGAAACCTTTGCCAAATTACAAATATGGTTCAATCTGCTGTGGCAACCCTTGGAGAGAATACAATGGACATATTTTTATTGAATTTCATAGGAAAAGTAAAGTTTCAGGTAGTTTTCCTTTTGACTTCACACTTGGGTTTTAGATAACTAAAACTAAAATTCATCAGTAAAATGTTCCCTTTCAGCCTGTGCTCCTCACACCAAAGACATCAGTGTGTGTTAATAATTGACTAACTTTGAGTCATAGCTGTAATAATTTTCAGTTTGATGTGTGTCTGTGTGTGTTGCAGTGATAGTGAAGTGGGGAGGACAAACCAAACCTCACTCGGACGCTCAGGAGGACTCCTGGAGGAAGATCCTGAGTTTTCTGCAGCTTCACCTCTACTGTAACCCGGGTCTCAAAGCAAAGATGTGAACGGTCACGTGTCCTCCCATCACTGTCAGAAGACATACTTGGCAGATGAATACCTCTTATATCAGCCACAAATGGTTTTTGTCAGATGAAATATGACTACATGGTTTTAAAAGTGCCTTTTTTAATACAGTAAAATATTTTTTGCTTTTTAGTCAGATATGTGGCTAAATTCATTCCTTGATATTCAGATTTGTAAAATTGTCAAGCCATTAGTCAACCATCACAGAATACCGAAATGTTATTCTAAGGCTAGTGTACCTACAGGTACTTTAATAAAATATTGATGTAACCAGATATAAAGCAAGCAGGGGTGATTAACTTTCTCCTCAGAGGGTCAGTTTTACTCAGCTAATGAAAGCAAAGTTCCACACAAACAAGGACTGAAATTTTTTTAATAAATCTGGGTGTTTGTCTAAAAAAATGAAACTTTCTATTGAGAAATGTTGACTTTTCTGTTGGTCTGTATTTAGTGATATTTTAATTTGTACATTATCGAAGATGAAAGTGCCAAAAACTGCAGTTCCTCTACTGGCCACTTGAGGCTGGCTCCAAACGTGAGTCCCTATAGCCTCCCATGTTAAAATGTTTAACTTTATAGCCAAAATAAACATGTCTGCAGCCTGGAACAAAAATGGTTTTGGTTTCTATAGACCAGAGGTCTGCAACCCGCGGCTCTGGAGCCACACGTGGCTGTTTCATCCCTCGGCCGCTGCTCCCTGTGGCTTTGAAAATAATTAATGTGAGTAGATAATGACGTTCCAGTGACTAAAATGCTTGTTAACTCAGGACACCGCCTTCTTGTCTAAATGAAGTCACTCCAGAGAATCAAATCCTTCACAGTGGCTCCTTTACAGTCTATGCTCAAGAGAAGTGGGTAAAGAACCAAAGCATTCTCAGTAAATTGTCTTTTTATAACTGTTTATTAAAAGTACACATCATCTGAAGAGCGAGCCTTTTCAGGTCATAAAATGGCTACATTAGTCTACATCTCACCACCTACAGGAACGGTCTACCGTAAATGATCGTACAGAAACATCCTGAGGCCTTACAGCTCAGACTTTGGTGAAGGCACGCTCTCAAAGTCTTTATTCCTTCCGTGTGGGTAAACTGAAGTGTAAGAGCATGCTGGCGTTCGATCACCTGTGCAGTATTAGAGTCTGAATGTGACTGACAAGTTGCAGAGTCGGTCGGCTGATTGGATAGTGAGGCGGCAGCTTCTCTTCAGCACACGACGGCTTTAAGAAGTACCTGCAGGGAGGAAACGGTCCGGCTTTAGCTGCGTACCTGTTCAAGTCATTAGTCTTTTTCAGACTTTGTAGTGTTGTCAGCTGTCTTTTTCCTGTTATAATGTGCCCATTACACATTTCTGAGGAAGAATCTTTTTCTAAGAGAGAAGTTCTAATTAAATTTGACTACATGTAGCTGGTGACCATCATCACTGTCCTGAATCTTAAGCACTGAAAAGCAGAGCGTACCTGAACTCCTCCCCGAAGTGCAAGCGCAGATGCTGAGCCAGCTGGTTGTTGTACTGCAGACAGGCCAGCAGGAGGCGGCAGCGTTGAAATAGTAGGATGGACTGAACAGGACTCAGGTCCGACTCCCGGAAGCCCGTCAGAACCAACACCACCTGCTGGGCCTGGTAACTAATGAATGGTGACTGTAGGGGACGGACGTCGAACAGGGTTTGGGTTATTTTTAATATTAAGACAGACGTCTGAGTTAAAGTCTGTCCTCTGATGTGACCTTTACCAGGTGAGGATGAGGCTGCAGGACTCCGAGGATCCAGCCGACAGAGAGGAAGCTGTCAGGAGTGAAACACCCATTGGTCTGAAACAAATGAAGCACATTTGAAAAAAGTTAGCGTGGGGTGGAGATATTATGATACCAGAAATTATCAGTATCGTAGGACAATGATACATGCCAAATTTGATACTACGGTTTTTTATTCTTTTTTTTTTTTTTTTTAAAAAGAGACTATCCCCATGTACTTAAACTCCTTTATCAAAAACAACTGAACGTTACAAAAATGGTTCTTCTATAAAGAAAAGCAACATCAAAACAGAACAGAATACAGGACTATGATTTACAGTTCTACGTAGACACTTCAATGATTCCTGTGAATGGCAGCATTTTTCCAAGACTTTTTCAACTTTTTCTTTACCACTACGTGTTTTAAAATGAACACCAGAATATCAGCGTTTCTATATAATATACCTTCGGCTGCTTCCTTGTATTTCCCCCCCCAAGGGGTCCCCACAGTGGATTAATCTGCACTGGTAATTTTAGCAGAGGTTTTACGCTGGATGGCCTTTCTAACACAACCCTCCATGATGAGGATGGGCTTGTGTCCCCACCTGGAATCGAACCAGGGACCTTTCGCTTGTAATGTGTAAGCCACTACACTACAGGGACACTATATCAGTGTTCCTAATGAGAGGTGTAATTTATTTATGTCAGCTCAAGCATTTACACAACGGTGGCCAGCACAAACATTTTAGAACAAAGGCAGCGTCCGCTTTCTGAAACTACACGGTAACATCTATTTCAAGATAAAATATAAATGATAACACTTCTGATGTTCCTGAAACCTTGAGTTCGTTGAGCAGATCTGGATGCCGGTCTCTTTTAGGTGCCTCATTAAAGTGGAAGCATTCCTGTCTGGTCTGAAAAGCATGTTAGCGTCATTTGCACGTTACCTGTTTTGAATTAATCACCACTCCTTGGTCATCCGCATCAAATGCAAAGTAATTCCACTATCAGGCTTCCTTTTCTTATTGATGAGTCAAGCAGCGCTGTTGCGGCAGCTGCGCTAGCCACCATCTTCCAAATGTAGTTTGCACTGTGCCGTTTGTAGTTTTCACTGGAGGTGACTTTGGGACGATCAACAGCAGACCAAAGACATTGTGGAAAGATTATATCTCAGCCTGCTTAGAAACACCAATGATCCTGGAACATCTCCCCTGCATCTAATACTGCAACGTGGACCCAGGTAAACATTGAAAACTGGATTCATCATTCATTCCAATAGAGCACCTTTGAGATGTGGTGGAAGGATGTGCAGTTGAAAACATGGACCAAAATCGCAGAGGAATGTTTCTAGCACTTTGTTGAATCTATGCTATGAAGAATTAAGAAGATTCTAAAGGCAAAAGAGGGGGCTCCCCTGGTGCTAACAAGGTGTACCTTTTTATACACGCGGTGTGTGCTTTGCTAAACTCACCTCGTATCCCACGAGCAGCAGCTCAAAGAGCAGAGAGCTGGCAGCGTCCAGATACTCAGCGAGTAAGGCCTGAAGCTGGCAGGAGAAGAGAATAAATACATCAAACACATCAGAGAAACTGTGTTAATGTGAGCAGAGAGCAGCTCACCTCTGAGTCTACCAGAGATCCTCGATTATGGGTTTGTGGCTGAGGGTCGCATATCAAGGCAAGCAGCATTCGGGAGGCCAGAGCTCCTCTGCAGCAAGAAAACACAAAATTAAAGAAGAAAAGAGCCCTGTGAGAAAGAAAGAAGCCCTAAAACCTGGAAATGAGTCATTCGATAAGTCGTTTTAAGATTACAGTACAAGGTTTCACTGGTCTACAGTCAAAATGCTTCTGAAATAAATGCATTCAAACTTCTGGCTGACAGTGAAAATGGGGTCTCAACTGAAAACAAAAGTGAGTGTTGCAGTTCACAGTCATGCTTACTGCACATAAATGTGCTAAGAAAACTGCTTTTACATCCATGGATACACTGCAAACGGGAGCTTTAATTAGATTATTCATCATGCTTTAAATAACGGCTAATTTGCCAAAGAAACAAACAGAAGGAGGCAGGAGGGTTTGCTTACTTATTGGCAGAGAGCAGGCTGAGTCTGGCTGCTTCGACCTCCGTCTCTCTGAACATGACAGCGAGCGTCTCCACGATCAGAGTGCCCAGTCTGAAAGATGAACAGCAGAGCTTCACGGTGTCATCACCTGTTTCACCATCGTACAAACCAGCAAGGAAGATGCGACCTACAAGCAGGGTGCCATTTGGAGGGAGGGGGGATGGTGTGGATTTTTTCCCCCCTCTGGTTAACATGTCTCTGCTATATTATTATTTTTTTTTTTTTTTTTATCCTCGGTGGGACTTTCTCACTTTTGATTTTCAAACTCCAAAAATCAGCTGGACCCTGTCCCTGCTGGCACTGGGCAAGAGGTGGGGTACACCCTGCACAGGTCGCCGGGAACTCTCATGGGGTCCGCTCGTAGGAGGTGGAAGGAGTGTAGAAGAAATGGAAGGAGTATGGCATTTGTCTAAATCTGCCTAGAGCTGGCCGCCCTCACAAGCTGAGTGACCGGGCAAGAAGAAGACGGGTGAGGGAGGCCACCGAGACACCTACGACCACTCTGAAGGAGTTAAAAGCTTCAGTGGCTCAGATGGGAGAGACTGTACATACAACAACTGTTCCTCAGGTTCTTCACTGGCTGAAGCTGTGTGGGAGGGTGGCAAAGAGAACGCTACTGTTGAAAAAAGCTCATGAAATTTCACCTGAAATTTGCCCAAAGGCATGTGGGAGACTTCAAGGCCAACTGGAAGAAGGTTCTTTGGTCTCATGAGACAAAAACTGAGCTTTGTGGCCATCAGACTGGAACAAACACACCATCTCCACCATGAAGCACGGTGGCGGCAGCATCACGCTCTGGGGATGCTTCTCAGCACCCTGGAAGGCTTGTAAAGGTAGAGGGGAACATGACTGCAGAAAAATGTCACCAAATCCTGGAGGATAATCTGACTCAGTCCGCAAGAGAACTACGGCTTGGGAGAAGATTTATGTTCCAGCAGAAAAAAAAAAAATCTCAGTTTCCAGATGTGCCAGCCTGACTGAGACCATGATTTCATTTATTAAAACAATAAAACATCCAAGGGGGTGAATACTTTTTATAGGCATTGTATGTTTAAGTTCTGAACTCATATAAATGAAGTTCCTAGTTATTCTATAAATGTTATAGCATTTATAGAATTCTAACATAACATAGTTATAACTATGTTAAAGGCAGAATAAATAGGTCATAGGTTTTAGAGTATATGGCACTAATGTGGGTCCTGAATTTTCATGGAGAGAAAAAAAAATCCCTTCCTCCTCTTTTTTCCCCACAAATCACACCCTGCCTACAAGTACTGCATGTATAAATATGTATACAGATGGATTAAGATGAAACAAAATCATAAATTCATGGAAAAAAAATGGCAGGCCTCCCCGAGTTCATCTTCTGTCGTAAACAATCTGTTCAAGCTCCTCCCCCTCTCTTTAAGCTAAATGTCTTTTTATTGGCTGCCCCTCGTACACAAAAATGTGACTAGAAGGTGCTGCCAGAATGGAATGCAAATTGTCTTTGGAACGTCCGTGTTGTTTTCTCAAAAGTGCACGAACACAACAAAGTCAGAGGAACAACTTCCTGAATCAGGGACCGCGATGCTCTGAGGAGCTCGTGAGTCACACCAACAGGACACACTGATGCTTACAGTAGCTGATCTGCTGTGTAGACTTTACTGAGGCTCCGACAGCTGCCAAGACAATCCTCCAGAGTATGGACCAGGAAAGCACACAAATTGCTGGACTGAAAAATAAAAAATACAATCTGTAATAATACAGTTCTTACGTGTTTTACTCCCCACGTGTGCTTTTTTTTTTTGTAAATCTCACCCTCCAGAAAAGTCGGCGTAGCATGACGTTGCGATGAGCGGCGGACCTCAGCTCCTGCAGCAGCAGGTACAAACTCTCCACGCCGATTCCCTGCTGCAGGAGCTCCGAGCTCAGTTGGGCGAACAGGTAAGCCGTCCGCTCCCAGCTGCACAAACGCAAACCGTAAATGCTTTATCTAAACGCAATAATCAGAGTGCCTTAATTTAGGTTGTAATCTCATACCTACAGCTGAGCCTGTTAGTGCAAACTGACTCAGGCGCAAAAAAAAAAAAAAAGCAGCTTGTCCCTGTTATCAGTCCTTCAGTGTTCATCCAGAGAGTTCTGACAGTACGGGTCAGAATCACTGGAAATGTTTCTACATGACAGCTACAGTACGCAGGCTAACCGGTGATTCCAAACTGACCACAGGTGTGAATGGCTGTGTCTATTTGGTAGGCCTGTACACTCCTCCTTTCCTATGATGCCCACTGACCATGAATCGGATAAGCGGTTAAGAAAACGGATGGACGGACGTGTGCAGAAATGTGAAATATCCCCGTGGAAACCAGCAGCAACCTCTAGAGCTGAAGAAGACTGCAGCTGCTCTGCTGGCAAAGTGAAGCTGAGTCAAACCCCGTAGACTTAAAATGCCCAACTTTATAGCAGAAATAAACACATTTACAGTACAGACAGTATAAAAGATGGAGCTTTCAGGTCTGAAAATTATCCCAGGTATGCTCACTGGCTAACAACTTATGACTGACAAATCCTCTGTCTGCACTGAACGCTTTTTTTTTTTTTTTTACCTGATGGCAGGAGCGGAGGATGAAGCGCTGCACCTCCTTCTGTAGAGCGGATCTAACAACAGAGTGGACTTCTGAACATACAAACGCACAAAACAGACATCCCAAAGTCAGACGAAGCCAGAGCCACGGTCAAATCTGGAGCGACACTGTGTTGGGTTTTGGACTTGTTGGCAACAAGAATAACAACAGTATCTTTTAAAACAACAAACGCAAACAGCAAGAGAAATTAATGTCACCGTGTGGAGCTTCTAGAGCACATCTGGAGTAAGTTTTTTGAAAGAGTGGGTCAACCGTTATGCGTTCTCATCAGTAAAGCACCAAGAAACAGAGCAAAGAAAAAAAAAGGCATCCATTGTAACTGGAAGATGCAACCCCTTCCATTTATCAGGGCTTAGGACCAACACTAGGAGTGCACTGGTTTGGGACTTCCGGTTGCAAACCCGAGACCATTTGCACATTAGGAAATTGTTTGATGTTCTAAACTAGCAATAAAACATGTTTAATATGAGAAAGTTCTACCTACCACACATTTCAAAAACACTATATGCAACACAGACAGAGGTTTTAGGACATCCCATTTTAAAAGCAGAGGCATTAATATGGAGTTGGTCCCCCTTTGCAGCTAGAACAGCTTCCACTGTTCTGAGAAGATTTTGGAGCGTGTCTGTGGGAATTTTTGCCCATTCATCCAAATGTGCAATTGTGAGGCTGCACACTGATGTTGGATGAGAGGGCCTAGATCACAATCTCTGTTCTAGTTCATCCCATAAGTGCTGTATGAGGTTGAGGTCAGGATTCTGTGAGGGCCAGTAAAGTTCTACCACACCAAACTCATCTGTCCATGCCTTTATGGAGCTTGCTTTGTGCACTGGGGCACAGTCATGCTACAACAGAAAAGAGCTTTTCCCAAACTCTTCCCACTGTTGGACCTGCGTGAAGTTGACCCCCCACCCAAAGCAAAACTTCAGGAAAATAGTTGCATTCGTTTGTGCTTCGTTTGTGCTGGTTTGTGCTGTTAAAACTTTCGTTTGTGCTGTTATGGATTTATAGATATAGCGCATTTTAATTTCGAGCGATGACGTCAATCCCAGCTCCCTCCGGGAAGTCCCCTGGGAAATGGTCTCGTATGTTTTGACTTCGTTTGTGCCGTAAAAATATTGGTTCATGTGCTATTATGGCTTTATTGATATTTCAAGTTTTATTATCAAGTGACGCTGGTAACCCACTGCCATGTCTTTTTTTCTTTTAATTAGTTACAGAACGTCCACCTGTACTGGATCATACTTTGGTTTTACTCCATTAATCGCATCTCACTCGTGATGGCTTTACCCGATGATAACTTCTTAATACATCTTCCTTGTTTAGCTGTCCTGTCCTTTCTACTTTGTTCATATTTCAACCTCCTGGGACGCCCCCGTTGCAGGGAGAACTCAAGGTAAATATGTTACGTAACAGATTTTTTGCGATAGAAAACAGTGGAACGACGCCATTTTCAATGTTACGATGTGGTTTTATAGCAGTTTGATGAGGTCTCGTACACATGCATTTGAGTTTGACTCCAGCAGTGACGGAAAAACTTGTCCAGTCCAATATCTTTGATGCTGCTACTGTGAGGTGCACTGTACTTCAGTAGCTACAATGAGAAAATGGGATCTTTGTCACCTAGCTCCACATCATTTTTCTCTTGTTTTGCTTTGTGCAGGGTGGCCAAATTTGGTAGATGGCTTGGCTCAGGATCTCCAAAATCCATCAGCTTCTCTGCCTGTGATGCCCGCCATACATGGGGTTCCATCCTGCCCTCACACAGTTCTTTGGCTGTCCGCACACGCAACTGTCCAGAC
>VUQH01080999.1:0-20000 GCA_015106775.1 Etroplus canarensis | reverse complement strand
GCGCTCTGTTTCCTGTAAATGCGCTAATTGAATTAGAGGAGAGATACTGAGGGGTGCTTAAATTGACCTGAGTGTAATTAAAGACAGGGGGAATCAAATTAAGCTTATCCCCAGGTAAACTGGCCATGCTGTTTCTCACTCTGTCATTTTTCCCCTCTTTATCTTAAGATCCGGAACCAGTGATCCATACTGCATAGTAAAAGTTGACAATGAAGTTGTGGCCAGGTGAGTTCTCTTTGCTTCTGAGCTCAAAGTAAAAATTCGAGTGTTTTATGTAGAGGTACAGCTGGATGATATTCCTATCTCTATGCTGCATTTGAGTCATCACAATTCATATGTTTGCATTAGTTTCTGACTGTGCTCCCGCTACTCTGCACATGTAGACCAGGGTGGAGTGTGTGTGATCAGTGTTGTGGTACCCACAGCGTGGTCCTTCCATCACAGAGAACCTGATACAGGTCTGGCCTTTAAAACACCCACAGGTAACCATGGAGAGGGTGCATCAATTATTGCAGGGAGCACCCGGTGTAAGCAAGGTGAATGCTGGGAGTTCTGAGCAGAATACACCAGTTCAGAGGTGGTTTCAGACTGAGAGAAGAAGCACACATGATTTCATCCTCCAAGTTATTCAAACAGAAGATAGGTGTTTTAGAAAGCAACTGTGGTAAACTGTGTATTGTTTGATTTGCAAACCAAATTTCTTTATAACAACTGTTGTCGGTGGACTTTAACAAGAACATGGGGTGCATTTAGTGGGTATAGTTCCATCTGGCATGGTGAGGGAAAATTGCACAATGATTCACTGCAGACACTCACACTAAATATGTTGTATTTATAGTGTTACAGGCCAACTGAATCCCCAAGTGTAATGTTTATGAATGATGCAGCTTGTGGAGTTTGGTGGAAAATAATGGGTAACCTAGAGAAGGGTTTGCTATAATGACAGTGGATCAGGGCAATCATTTTGGTATTGCTATAAAAGGATTTTTTTTTTAAAAAAAGCATTTTGCTAAAGTTTTTCTGTAAAAGTTTTAAAAAAATGTAATTTAAATGCTCTCGAAGTGCATTATTCCTAAAAAGAACGTGCCTAAATTACACTAAATGCAATATTATAAAATCATAATTCAAATCATGAAGTATGCAAAGGTATGAATCTGACCAGATATTAAGTATATGGAGTAACATTATTCAGTAATTAGTGTAATAAGCATATTTCAGTTGATATAAAAAGTACTGAGGTTTGATCATTTCCTACATAGCTCTGCTTGCCCTCATTTGACTGCAACAGAATCCTTAGTGCCAAAGGAATCTTATAATTATCGCTAGAAGAGCAACAGTTTCTAATGTTTTTATAGTGGAAAAAGAGCAACATGAAGCAATGTCTTTGTGACTTCACAGTCAGGTGTTTAGATCTATTTGTGCAGAGAGGGATTATTACTTTTCAATGTTTCTGTCCAGTCTGTATCATAAAAATGACATTCATACAAATGTAAATTAAAAAAAACTATATATACACTCACTGCCCACTTCATTATGTACAGTGGCATGATTGTCGGTGTCAGAAACTGCTTATCTTCTGGGATTTTCCCACACAACCATCTCTAGGGTTTACAGAAAATGATCAAAAAAACCCCCAGAAAATATCCAGTGAGCAGTAGTTCTATGAGTAAAAATACCTTGTTGATGCCAGAGGTCAGAGGAGAATGGTCAGACTGCTTCGAGCTGATAAGAAGACAACATTAACTCAAATAACCACTATTTGCAACCAAAGTATGCAGCAGAAAATCTCTGAATGCACAACACTTGAAACATGAAAGCAGATGGGAAAAGACCACACTAGGTGTCATGCTTATCAGCTAAGAACAGGAAACAGAGACTTAGAGCCCTGTCACACCATAACAATTTAACAAGCGTATGCCGAATTTCTCTAAAACACTGGCATATACAGAACAATGATGTTAAACGCACGTATACATAGTGTATTGCTAACATATATAGAATGTAATACCAGCGAATGCTAGTGTATTGCCGGCATTCACAACTTGAAGCCCATTTATACCTCTTCCCTTAAACGGAGCACATACGCAATTATACGGTAGCTGTATGTTAGAACCATGTTCAGCATGACTGGAACACATCAAATATGTCTACAAACATCAATATGCATTGGAGGTAAGTTTGATTTGTGTTGCACATATGTTAAAAACACATTACTCATAAGTTAGTAATACGTTTTGGGTACGCTAGACATTATTTCCACGTATTCCGACATATGAGTAACGTGAGTCTCCTTATGCGTAAAGTACCTGCAACATATGGTTCTTGTATGCTGCACTTATGAGCCATACGTTGGCAAACGTCAGAGATTTTGTGCATGCTCAAAATTTTCCAGTGACCTCGCTGTACTACAATGTATACCGGCATACTTCAGCATGTTTTTAACTCGTATAAAACTTACCTAGAACTTAACCGTCGTAGACCAACGTATTTGCAGATTTTTTCCTACGTCGACATCTTCTTCTTCTTCCTGCTGCTCCCGTTAGGGGTCGCCACAGCGGATCATCTGCCTCCATCTCACCCTATCCTTTGCATCCTCTTCCCTCACACCAACCCTCTGCATGTCCTCCTTCACTACATCCATGAATCTTCTTTGCAGTTTTCCCCTTCTTCTCCTGCCTGGCAGCTACATCTTCAACATCCTTTTTCCAGTATATCCACTATCCCTCCTCTGAACATGTCCAAACCATCTCAGCCTTGCCTCTCTGACTTTATCTCTAAACTTTTCAACTTGCGCTGTCCCTCTGATGTACTCATTTCTAATCCTGTCCATCCTGGTCACTCCTAGTGTAAATCTCAACATCTTCAGTTCTGCCACCTCCAGCTCTGCCCCCTGTCTTTTTGTCAGTGCCACCACACAAAACTGTCATGGTGTGACAGGGGCTTTACAGTTTGCACATGCTCACCAAAATTGGACAATATAAGACTGGAAAAAAGCTGCCTCATCTTATGAATCTTGATTTCTAATGTGCTGTTCAGATAGTAGAGTCAGAATTATAATACAAGAACATTAAAGCTTCGATCTCTTCTTGTATCTGTGGTTCAGGCTGCTGGTGCTAATATACAGTAATTGTGTGGAAGGTATTTTCTTTGCACACTGTACACCCCTTAGTACCAATTCAGCATTGTTTAAACACCACAAGCTACCTGAGTTTTGTTGCCGACCCTGTCCATTGCTTTATGACCACAGTGTACCCATCTTGTGATGGCTGCTTCCAGCAGGATAATGCACCATGTCACAAAAAGCTCAAATCATCTCAAACTGGTTTCTTGAACATAGCAGTGTGTTCACTGTGCTCAAACGGCCTCCACAGTCAGCAGATCTCCATCCAATAGAGCACCTTTGGAATGTGATGTAATGGGAGATTTGCAATATGGATGCACAGCTGACAAATCTGCAGCAACTGTGTGATGTCATCATGTCAATGTGGACCAAAATCTCTGAAGAATCTTTCCAGCACCGTGTTGAATGTAAACCATGGAGAATTAAGGCAGTTCTGAAGGAAAAATGGGGTCCAACCAGTACTAACCCTCTCTTTATCTAATGAAGTGCTGGTGAGATTATATATGAGTTTACACACATGCTGCGTTTCCTCAGAAAAATTGCAAACACTAGTATTTTTATATATTATTTGAGAAGTGTTTGATCTGTCCGCTCTTAGGTACACTTACACAATGGGTAAATGAACGCTTATTCACAATAACTTCTCTCTGGCCAGTTTGTTATTGCATGGATTAATGTGATGTCTTTGTCCAAGCTTAGCAAGCTGGTTAAAACTCTCTTTTCAGGACGGCTACAGTGTGGAAGAACCTTAATCCTTTCTGGGGGGAAGAGTACACACTGCATCTCCCGATGGGGTTTCATTCACTCTCATTTCATGTCATGGACGAGGACACAATTGGGTAATGTCGTCATCCAAAGCTATTTGAAAACGATTCCATATTTACTCTTAAGTGATGGAGTGCAGCAGTAGATTTGTAGTCCTCTGTGTTTGCTTAACTTGCCTGTGAATTGATATATTTGAGTGGAAAACTTAGTCACAGCTTTGATGTTTTAGGAAAAACTCTGATCTTTGAATAAACAAACATCATCAGGCAGATGGTTGCCCAGATTGAGTGATTAAAGGTTGTTTTTTTTCCTCCTCTTCTCATGACCACTAGCACTACTCATTTCACTCAGCACCTTTGAGCTTATTGTCAGTAGCTTCTATCTGATAATCTCTTTTTTTATCCCTTTCTACAGGCATGATGATGTTATCGGAAAGATTACCCTGAGCAAAGAAGCCATCGGATCTCAAGCTAAAGGCATGATTAAAGAAATCAGCATTAGTCTATAACTGGATGACTGCATGACCACAGCTCAGAGGTTAAACATACACAGAATCCCGTGATGGACTCTGAAGTCCAAGTGATTGAGGACACATGCCTTTTTTTAGTCTGGGAATATTTCTTAGTGTTCGCTCAAACTGGGAGATATTTTATTTCATGGGTGAAATGTGTCACACCTAGTATACAACCAATATTTAATTGAAAACCAGACAAAAGAGAGATTTGTTGAAATGGAAATATTTGAATTGTTTTACTATTAATAGCAGAATATTTATTGTTGAAAGAATACTCAAATTGAATATTTGAGAAAACCCATGGAAACAATCCTAGACTGAAAAAGCTGTTTTGGAATTAACTCTAGCACTTTTCATGTTGTCTTTGGCCAGGGCCACTGAAAAATTGTGTCTTAGTGTTGTAGTTTTATTAGATTGCCTGAAGAGTTTAACGGTGCATGTCTGCTGCATATTGATGATTCTCTTTTGAAGGCCACATGGCATGGGCCTCACTCCCATGATTCACTGCTGCATTGTGGTACTGAGTCATTTACTCCCTCAGAATTTTTCTCACAGCTTGGCCTTGACGTTGTACCTTCGCTACCATTTTCTGAAAAATGAAAATAGGATCTTAACAGTAGCAAATAATTTACATCTTGTTCAGACATTCAAGGACTGTATTTGTTTTTTCCTTTTTCTGACTGTGCATGCGTTAATTGCTTTTCTAAAAGCAATAGATATTTTTGCACTAATTAGCAGCATTTGATTTCTGTACTTAGTCAAATACATAGAGATTAATGTCTCTTTGTGTTTTATGGTCAGGGCTAGATAGTTGGCTTAATCTCACAAGAGTTGACCCTGATGAAGAAGTCCAAGGAGAGATCCATTTGAGTCTGGAGCTGCTTAAAGATACAGAGAAGACCAGTCTACGGTGTCGAATAATTGAAGCCAGGTAAAATAAAATCCTGCCTCTGCTCGGAAAATGCGACGAAGATGAGCTCACTTAAAAATAGCCACGAACAACAACAGCTCGAATGGTTCAGAAGCTGTGATGTGAAAATGTAGTTACAAGTGATGGAACCATCACGTTATCACCTCAGATGTAGTTAACTTTGTGCAGCTGAGCCGAGTTGTGGCAGTGCCATCAGTGTTTCTGAGCTGAACTCTTATCACCATCACCCTGCAGGCCTCCACACTCCCTTCTGAGTCACATTGCCACTGTCACACTGCTCACTAGCCCCATCTGTGTGTCCCAGGCTACAATCTTTCCTTCTCAGGCAGGGCACTAATGAGCATGTCAATCAGGACTTGACACTGTATTATTCAGACATGCTCTGATGAATGTGAATTAAGTTTGAAAGAGTAATGTCAGTTAAAAACTAGAGATTCAGCTTTCTTTCCTTGCTAAAGCACATTAATTTAATTTGCAGAACAGGTAACAGGCATTTATTAAGCATTTTTGTGGATTAATCATTCTCCTGTCCCTTGGTCTGGTGATACCCACAGAGACTTGGCTCCAAGAGACATTTCTGGAACCTCTGATCCCTTTGCAAGAGTTATTTTCAACACCCATAGCGCAGAGACTTCGGTGAGCTCTGTGTGCGTGCATGTATCCAGGTTGAACTGAAGTCTGTGCTATGAGTTCTTCCATTGTCACTGATGGTTTACTGATTGTTTATCCTTTTTTCATATTGTTGTCACATGAAAGGGGGCTTGAAACATGTTAAAGAATAGTTTGAGCTTTGGATTTCTTTCCGTTTCTTAATGCTGGATTTCAGATTATCAAGAAGACCCGTTTTCCTCACTGGGGTGAGACGTTAGACCTGGAGTTGGATCCACAGGAGTTGAGCAAGGAGGGTACTGTTACTGTACAGGTCTGGGACTGGGACATGGTGGGCAAAAATGACTTTCTGGGAAAGGTGAGGATGCCATTATTATATAAATTTTTCATATTGATTGAATTTCATGTCATGATTGTTTAAAATTTATGTTCCACTATAAATATAAGATAATTTTTTGTTCTTGTCTGGTATTGAATGGTTGCTTGTTCTTTCTTTTCCATAGGTGGAAATCCCTTTTGCTTGTTTCCACAAGACGCCTCTGTTAGAGGGCTGGTTTCGTTTGCTACCCTTGGGAAACAATGAGGTTGATGCTGGGTGAGGATTATGGGTGTGCTTGTTTGTACATTGTGGTGACTGTGTGTTTATGTAGAGAGAGGCATTTCACTTTCGGAAACTATCAAGACTAAAATTGCAGGAGCAATCACTGTGTCTTTTCTTAAATGTACCCAAGGGAAGTATTTGTTCTCCCCCTAGCTCTCTGCCATGCACTTAAATGCAGATTCACAGACGTATAGCCAGCTTTATGACAGCATCTGCTCCTTGAGATAATTTTAGAACAAAGAGAGCTGAGGGAACTGCAAAAGTAAAGTGAATTTCAATGGTTCATTAGGAAATGACTCACAATTGAAATTATTTTTACACTTCAGTCCACTGTTGATTCAGAGAGCAGTGTGACCAAACGGTATAACATTTTTCCCGAACACGGTGAGCCGTGTATTTAGAAAAAATCTTTGCCAGTGGCAGAATATTTGCCAATGATTTACAAATATATTATCAGTTTATTTCTTACTGAACTTCTAATATCAATAAGCGATCGCATCCATCTATCTGTCTATCCATTTTCTTTCGCTTATCCAGTTCAGGGTCATGTGGGGAGCTGGAGCCTTTTCTACCCAGGCAAGAGGTGGGGTAGGCCTAGGACAGGACAACACAGGGCTAACACAGACACACAATCTTATTTAAAAAAAAAAATGTATACGCAAATGTCTAACCAGATCCAAAAGTGAATCTGACCACTGAAAATCTGCTGTGGTATTTTCTTTTGTGTCCAGTGGCAAGCTGGGAGCACTGCGTTTGAAGGTGCGTCTGGTGGAGGATCAAATCTTGCCATCCGTGTACTATCAGCCACTCATTGACCTTCTGGTTGAGTCGGTAATCTCCCCTTCAGAGGTCAGCATGAAAGCTCCTCTTCAGTGCTGATATTCATTTGTTGACGATCACTCATCATTTCAAGGGTTGCTGTATGCATTACCTTTTCTTCTGTCGTGTTGTCCCTTCATCTGCAGTTAATTTGACCTCACCCACTTCATTTATCCGGCTTCCGATGACACAAAAATTCTTAACCCATGACCTGAGTCTTCCTGTCAATAGGTGGAGGATAGCAGTGCTCTGACCATGCTGGAGGAGGTGACCACAGTTGAGAGCAGACAGGATGTGGCAATGACTCTGGTGAAAATCTACCTGGGACAAGGACTGGTGGTACCCTTCCTGGATTACCTTAACACCAGGGAGGTCAATCACACTAGTAAGACTAAGAAAAAACAAGTCTAATTTTTTTTCTAATTTCATGTACTCTGTCTTATAGTTTAGATAGCCCACTCAGAACTGAATGTGTCACCAAGATAAATTTAATCAGCTACTCTGTATTGATTATGTATTCTTGTTGAATAATGAAGCCTACATATTTGTGCTCTAAACATTTTACATGTATTTACTGTGACTGAACTTTGAATACGCAGCACAAGATTTAAGTTTATCTCAATTAGTCAATGTTTGTATTTGGAGTTTGGGACATGCTAGTTTACTGTTATTGCTCCACTCTCCAGAGACCCTCTGAGGACTGCTGCTGAATTGACATTAAGGTCTCTTAACACTGCAGCTATGGTCTTTGTGTGGGCAGTAAAAGCCTCCCAACACTATATTTACTACCCCAATGCCAATTATTTACTCACCCAACAGTCTTCCCTTGGCTCTCTGTGGTCTGGATTAGTCATGTTTTTGCCTCCACACCATATTCCCAAGATAATTCACACTGAGCTCTGGTCTTTGATTTCTGTTGGTGTAGTATCAGCTAATAAGCACAGAGCCTAAGTTTCCATAGCAACTCCACATGAACTAAACAGTAACTGCTTGATCAAGAATAGATCCTGTGAGTACCCAGACATTAAAGTTGGGCATATAGGAGGCAAGACAAGGAAAATGTAGTGTGCCCTCTGGACAACAATGAAAACCCACCTTTCCTCACAGGTGCAGATAATTTACCAAGTCCTCTCACCAGGGATATTTTAGTATTGCCACACAACTTTCACAGTATTGCAGCAAGGTCAGTCTGCTGTCAGTAGTGACTCTGAACTATTTGTTCTTGGCTGGTAGACATGCGTCAAACTAAATAAAACCATAGACCAGGGTTGCCCTATACGGCGATCGCAATCTACCAGCCGATCGCAAAGGTGCAAGTCATCAGAGTAAGGTAATGACAAAAATGTACAGAGTTGTATTATGCAATATGGGTTCATGCAGTTATGCAAGGAATACTAACATACATTGTACATATAAAGAATACTCAATATATTTATAAATAAATATATGTTTTGCATTTTTATAGTACTTATTTACTTTTTCATCCTCTGTGGGACCTTTTTATAGTAGGTAGATCATTTTGACTTGGTCATTTTGTAAGTAGCTCACAAGCTGAAAAAATGAGGGCACCCCTGCTAGAGACATTAAAGAAATCTATAAACAAGCCTGAAGGAAAAACTGAACTGAGGGCAGTTATAGACTTTATGAAAGACTTCCGGTTTTATGACACAATGATTCAATCTCAGATGTGTGCGTTAAGCTAATTATGTGCCACATGAGGGTCTATGTAAAGCTTCATTAAAGTGACTGGCAGCTATTGATGCAGTAGTGTGATCCTTTCCCCCTCTTTCCACTGTCATATATCAAACAGAAGGTGTTATTATTTTGGGCACAGTGTCTGGTTAGCTTCTGGACCATTCTTTTTTTGATTTAAAACTGTAGTTGTGGATTTCCTTAAAGACCTGAAAGCGAAACACTTAACTCATTTTCACACTACTTTACAATCTACAGTAAACAGCGCCCTCTATATTGTCCCCTGAGTTCAGATTAAGGCAAATTTCCCTTTTTTGACAACAGTCCCTTTCCTCTGACTTTATGTCCACACATTTCACTCATTTTTAAGATGACGTGTTAATATTGTTCTCCAATATATTGTATTTTATGTTAAATTTCTTTTCTGTTTTTCTCTCATAGCTGATCCAAACACTTTATTTCGATCCAACTCACTTGCCTCCAAGGCCATGGAACAGTTTATGAAGGTATAAGTTATGAAAGTATATGTTGTTTTATTGCTCCAGGAGTTGTAAGAAAAATTTTTTTTCTGTCTCTATTGTGAGGAAAAAGCATTGTCTGTATTTTATCTCTGAAATACAGTTTTTCTTAGGAAGGTTCCTAACTGAACGAAGTGACCCGTAAGTATCTGCAGCCATAATACATAGGAGGTAGTCGAATTCTCTAAATGTTAAGGAAGTCTTTCTTAGAGCTTCCTATATTACTTCCTTTAGCAAAGGATACAGTGGACCATCCTTTAGGAAAGGAAATGTTCCACAATTCAAAGCAAATTATCAACATAACTGATCGTCATGTAATTTACGGTCACGTTCCTATCTTTACCAGAACTTGCTAATATGCTGGTAAGTTCTAATTTTTCACAGATTTGATCCAAGCTGCACTCTGAACATAACACTCATTTAGTTGTTCTTGAAAGTGCTCTATACATAAAGCTAATTAGCTGTATTACTTTGATTCAAGTTTATTGAGAGTTGTGATTTAACTCAGCTTACATTAGTTTTGTCTTCATTTTCGGTTTTGGTGTATTTTCAGCATTTAGGATTGTCATTAATTAATCTAACTTCAGAGATGCTGAAGACATAAATAAAGAGTTGAAACTCAGTGGACATTTCACTGTAAATATCGAACATTAATAACATATTACCAGTAAAGCTTTAATTGGCAGCTTTACTCTTTTAAAAAAATTCTGACCATGGTAATTAAGTGATATTTTTTACAGGGATGTATACAGCCTTCATAAAACAACATGACACGACCACACAGGGTGAATTTATGCAGATGAGCGTTTTGTAGTCCGTCTTCAGGACTTTGTAGTTTCAACTCAGCAGACCCATGTCAACAACGTCCAAGTCAGATTATTAAGTAGTCTTGACTCTCTGCAGAGCGTGGTCCTCTTTTCCTATGTAATTATGAATTCTTCTTGACATCCTTTCTTGACCTTATGATCAAGGAAACCTGACCATCAAAAGACATTGGAGGGAATTTGTTGACTATTTGACCACTACCACAGACTAAATGTATATCGTGGAGAAAGCCACATGAGGAAACAAGAGCAGTCTGAGACTGTTTGCCTCTGCCAAGACTAAACAATCCTCAAATTTCTGTTTTCCTAACTGCATACAGATCTGGATCAACTCCAAACGTTAATCACTTCTAAGTTGGGCCAAGTCCCACCACTTGTAATAATCCATCTGTCCATTTTCTGCTGCTGGTAAAATTTTTGTGCCAATCTATCAAATTTTTTGCATAACCCTAACAAGCAAACAAACAAACTGAATCAAAAGCACAACCTCTTGTTGGAGGTAGTATACTAAAACGCAAACCTGAAAAACGAACGGATAAACCGAGGAAGACAGAGGCAGGGAGACACAATCAGAATCAAAATCCTTTATTAATTGCAGGGAGGAAATTGCTTTAAGAAGAAAGGATAAAGGAAAAACTAAAGACCTGACAGTGACCATAACAGATGTGTTGTTTTGTTGTCAGGCTGTTGGCATGCTGTATCTGCATGAGGTGTTGAAGCCCATCATCAACCGCATCTTTGATGAGAAAAAGTACATTGAACTTGACCCATGTAAGATCGACCTGAACCGCACAAGGTAAATCAGACCTAAAACATATCTTGCTGGATTACAATCCCATAATCATATTCTGACTTCAGTGCAGATCTGCTACAAATGACAAATGGGAATTCTTTGTTGTAGGTTCAGGCATGCTGTTCACAAATTATGTGGTAAAATGGTAAAATAGAAAAGCTGCCACAGGAGACTGCCCACTTCCTTTACACTTCACCCCTGAGGGAAAGACGTCAATGTGAGAAAATAAAAAAGTAAAAATGGGGATGGCGGTTGCTTGGCAACTGCCATGAGCCCCTTGAGATTTCTATCTCTGACATGGAGGGAGATTCAGGATCTAACGTTCTCTATGTCAGCAGTAGATCTGCCTACCACCATTTGTTGTTCCCACTCTTATTTGTCTGACTGGACATTTTCAATAAAGCACTCATTGTCTGCATTCCTCTGTAGTAACATGCACCCATATGCAATGACATAATGAGGAACAAGGACGTTGTTAGTAATTTTATACAAGCCGTTGCAATAGAGAGGAAATTCGTTTTGTAATTAGTTAGTATGTGGGATCAAATGTGGTCTCGGATTGCTGGTGCTTGGATTGTATTTATTTAGTAGATGTCAGAGATTCAGTTGTTTACAGTATCTTTCTTTGTCCCTGAAGACGGATTTCATTTAAGGGCGCAATGTCAGAGGCAGAGGTGCGGGACAGCAGTGTGGAGATGCTGCAGAGCTATTTGACCAGCATCATTGAATCAATCGTGGGCTCAGTCGATCAGTGTCCTCCTGTAATGAGAGTGGCCTTCAAACAGCTGCACAAGAGAGTAGAGGAGCAATTTACTGAGCCTGAGAATGAGGTTAGTGTAAAGCAAAACACACAGAAAAAGCATGTCACTGTACTTGCAGGTCTTTTACCTTCAGCTTATCTGGCACCAGCTTGTCAACATTCAGTGACTATTTTTTACAGGATGTGAAGTACCTGGCCATCAGTGGATTCTTCTTCCTGCGTTTTTTTGCTCCTGCAATCCTCACACCTAAACTGTTTCAGCTGAGAGACCAACATGCTGACACGCGTACAAGCAGAACACTGTTACTACTAGCCAAGGTATGATTCAAAACACAGACGCACGCATAGACGCTGCTGTGAATAATTTATTCATGTCCAGATATCACACTTGAGTGCAGAAAAAACAAATATTGAAGTGGTGGAGGCCTTAAATACAAGGCAACATGCTGTCTGCCAGAGGCAAGAAATTTTTACGTTCTAGGTGTAAAACAAATATGAAGCAGGAATATGATACATGCCATGTTTGTACTGTATGTACATGCAACAGTGGTTTTGTATACAATAACAGCAGACAGAGCATTGAGCTACTCCTTGCTTTTATACTTTATGTGGTAATCATTTAATGCTGTTAGGGCTACATGTACCTAATTTTTAGTTCCGCCAGAATAGGCAAAGTAAGATTTTTATTTCATCAGCAGTAAATTATATTTCGTAGTATGACTCTGCCAACAAAGTCTAAAGGCAGGGAGAACAGCAACAAGATCCTCTTACAGAACAAAAAAATGTATCAATGCCAGCAGACATAAGATAAGATAAGATAAGATAAGATAAGATAAGATAAGATAAGATAAGATAATCCTTTATTGTCCCACAGTGGGGAAATTTTCATTGGTTGCAGCAGCATATAGTCACTCATGACATTGATTAAGTTGGAAATGGCATATAGTACATGAAATGGAGGAGCTGGGATGGAGGTGTCAAGCTGGAGAGGCTTCAAGTGTACATGCCATGTAAGATTTGCCAACAGGATGTACAGAAAGGAATCAGCTGAGCTGCTTTGGTTTGGAATTTAGATCAGCTGATCTGCTGGTATTGTTGGCTGAGATTGACTCTGATGACTACTCAAAGTAATACTATACTAATTTTTATGTAAACATAAATATGTTGATTACCTCAAAGTTTAGTTTGTAAACTAGAAAGATTTCAGTAATATCCCCATTTATGCCCCTCATTCATTGTTATTAACCCAGAGACACGCAAGAAACATAAAAAATTCATAACTACTCTTCTTCAGGCAACACATATCAGAGTAGTTTTTTCACCAACTGCACAGAGTATCGTCATAAAACAAACAGTGCCTCCTCACATTACACTCTGATTCAACTGGAAATGGATCAGATTACCAAAGAAAGACACTATTGAAACACTAATTCCTCATGTCTGCCAACAAACATGCATAGCAGGTTATAATTGAAAGCTAAATTATTCTTTTGAATAGAAGTGTCACTAAGAAAAACACCCTTGATATCATTAAAACCAAGGGTCTCATATACAGTGTGATGCTAGAAGAAAAGTAAGCTCTTGTTCCTCTCCTATGTGTGGCTTCTGTGGTTGCTGTCCATGGTGCTGAAGAGCTGTTGCTATGGGTCCTCTACAGAGACGGGAACATGCTATTTTTACCTTTGTGTGCTGCGACCAGACTGCGGTTCAAAGCCAAGCATCAGAGAGGGGTGTAGAGGGGACTTCCTCCTCACCCTAGGCCAGGTGTGGGCCGGACAAAGGGCTTCACAGCATGCTTGGCCCCAGGAACCCTTTTGATCTTTTGAGATGTGCAGCCACTACCCCAGTTCTGTCAGTTACTGGAGATGTGATGTGATGAAAATGTGAGTTTCAAGTTGATATTGTGTCTCTATGGTTACCAGGCACTTCAAAGTGTTGGGAACTTGGGGCTTCAGCTAGGCCATGGAAAGGAACAGTGGATGGCACCTCTTCATCCTATCATCCTTCGCAGTGTGGCCTCTGTCAAGGACTTCCTGGACAAGTTAATCGACATAGATCATGACACTGGTAAGGCTGATACCACTGAACACATCACTAAACGTAGAATCAAAAGCCAAGTCCAGAGGTCATGCTGTGAAGCTAATCATCCACAGGCCACCTGCCAGTATATCAGCTCCCAGCTGATATGGGTGAAACAAAACTGTAGTCCTGCAGTGAAATATTCATAACTAGTTGGAAGTCTGGAAAAGAGATGACATAGTTAATGAGCTGGCAGGGAGCTGAAGTGAGAAGCTGCCGCACTGGTTACCCAACATGTCCCGGCTATTTTCTTAATGTCATGTGTCAGTGAGGCTGTTGTTGTGAAACATCTTCCCCCCTGACATATCATGTTTCAACCTTCCTCTTCACATCACACCCACTTTTTTCTCCTAAAGGCCAGTTTGACATTTAATGCTCTTGAGGTGAATTTGTTGGACAGAATTGAACGCTTGTTATTTCTCTTTGAAGAATCCCTCCTGCGGTGATGGAACGAGAGCAAGGTGCCATCTGTAACAGAGTGCTGAAAACAAAGACATTTCCAGTGCAGTTAAACAAACAAATGTATACTGTTTGTTTACTGACACAGCACCACCTTGTGTCTATCTGGGTGAATTTGCAATTACATATAGGTTTAAACACAGTTTTTCCACATATCTGGTTCCCTCTTTCTCTGTGCAGCATCTGAAGTGCCTCAGAGGGCTGTATTTATGGCTTCAGTGACAGTCAAAGAAGGATACCTCCACAAACACAAAGCAGAAGGACCTCAACTGTTATCCCGGTTTGCATTCAAGAAACGATACTTCTGGTTGACTAGTGAGACGTTGTCTTATGCCAAGACTCCTGATTGGCAGGTTGGTACTGAACCAGCTGAAGTTTAATATTCCACCAACATACTGTATATCATATGTCATATGAGTATTTCCTTTACTATACATTTTGGTGTCAGTGTCAGTCTTGCTTTTGATCACATAATATCGTGTTCTTGTGTGTCTTTTCTTATGACTTCTGGATCAAATGTTAAAAAACAGACAAAATAATCACCAAAAGACAAATATGATATGCCTTCTTATGATGAATTAGTCACCATTTGTGCCCTTTGAAGGACATTCATCACCTTGACTCATACAAAGAGGAAACATTTTAGTCATCTGCAGCTTCCTTTAATGTATTTGTGCTGATCTTCTTGTGAGAAGATCAACACATCATTACTGTCATTATAATGTGTTGCCTAAACCTGTGATAATGATCTCTTCTCATTTACTAACCACAGACTGTAAGAGAGGGAGGGAGACACTTGAGGGGAGCAGAACATTCTAGCCTCTTTGAGCCAGTCTCTGCTTTGTGTGACTGGAATAAAGGCGAGGGTTAATTGAAGGCTATGGATATTCATACGGACATTGCAAATCAGACTGGAGACAATGTCCTGGCCCACTTTCTCCATGTTGGAGCACCCCAGTCTCAGTGAGATGAGCTCCCATTGGAAGTAGCTGATTTACACTTAAAAGTAGCCTTTGCTGCCAAAATAATCTGTTCCCCACTTCCCCCTTGTCTCACGTAGCTTAATGAGTGCAAAATATTTCAGCATGAGAAACTGCTTCATTAATTTGCTCTGTGATCAGATGTCATCTTTAGTTTACTAAAAAATTAGTGTAATCTGTCTAAGGTGAAGCATGACACATCATTATCAGTGTGCGCATACCTGTGTTAATTGGTGTTGTGATTTGCAGGTGCGCTCTTCAATCCCTATTCATTGTGTGTGCGCCGTGGAGAGGGTGGATGAAAATGCCTTTCAGCAGCAGAATGTAATGCAGGTCATCACCCAGGACACTGATGGGCAGCTTCACACCATGTACATCCAGTGCAAGGTGCATTTGTACACCAGCCAGTCACCAACAAAGTGCATGACCTTTTTAAGTTTGTCCATTCTTTTTACACAAAGCACAGTTATGTCAGTGACAGTTATCTATATTAGACTTATAACAAAAAATATTACTTTCCTCCTGTCATAAAGATGTTCTTTATCCCCAAAAGCTTCTTAGCTGATTACATTTAAATTGCAAATTTTCAGCTGCTTTGATTTCAGTTTGTAAGAAGCCACTAAACTTCGTGGTTCTTGGTATATTTTTTTTGTTCCAAACAGAATGTGAATGAACTGAACCAGTGGCTTTCTGCGATCAGGAAAGTCAGCATCTATAACGAGCGCATGCTGCCCTCTTTTCACCCTGGAGCTCATCGCAGTGGCAAGTGGACCTGCTGCCAGCAGGCAGACAGAGCTGGTAATCTCACAGTTATTACTTCTAATGTTGCTCCAATGAGGACTCAGGATGAGGACCTTTTTGTAAAATTACAAAAATATTGAATTATTCCCAATATGCCAGAAGATTTGTCAAGAACTAACACCCTCCCAAAGCACAGACTTATTCTATGACACATTTTTACTTCACTACAAGTTGACTAACTTGTAGTTGCCTTCCTGTTGATCTCAAGTTGTTTTTGTTGCCTTCTTCAAGTCCCACTGTGATTTTCTTTGATTTAATTTAGTCACTGTCTAAATGCTTGATTAAACATTTAGATTTTAGACCTTGAACAAGACCAGAATTTTGGGTTTGATTGCTACTAAGGCTATTCACATTGAATGTTATGTACATTCTTGAAGAGACTACCATTAAAATGTCAAATTGTTATATTTACATACGAAAAAGATGTATATCCCATGACCAAATAACTTGTAGAACCACCTTTAGCAACAATACCTTGATGTAATCATTTTCTGTATGACTTTATCAGTCTCTCACATCTTTGTGGGGGAATTTTGGCCCACTTTTCTCTTACACCGTTGCTTCAGTTCATTAAAGTTTGTGGACATTTGTCCATGCACAGCTTTCTTGAGATGCCACCATATCACTTCAGTTAGGTTGAGGTCTAGACTTTGGGCCATTTAAAAAAATTTTTTTTTAGCCTTTCTGTTGTAGTGTTGCTGATGTGCTTGGGATCAGGGTCCTGCTGCATGACCCAGTTTCAGCCAAGCTTTAGCTGTTGAACAAATGGCCTCACATGTGACTCTAAAATACGTTGTTATACAGAGGAGCTCATGGTTGACTTAGTGACTACAAAGTACCCATGTCCTATGGCTGCAAAACAAGCCCAAATCCAAAAGTGTTCAAGCCAAACATCTCCACTTTGGTCTCATCTGTCCAAAGGAAATTGCTCTAGAAAGTGTTATTCAGGTGCAACTCTGCAAACCTAAGCCTTGCTTTTTTTTTTTTTTAAAGATATGAGGCTTTCCCCTGGGAGCCCTTTTAATTTCTCAAAGGGAACCTCCTGAAGCATCAATAAAGGTCTATCTATCTATCTATCTACTTGTTCAGTCTTTTTCTAATTGTAATGTCATGAAATTCAACATTTGACATGCTAACTGAGGCCTGTAGAGTCCGAGGTGTAGCTGTTGGGTTTTTCTCTGAGCAATGCGTAGTCTGACCTTGCGGTAAATTTGCTGGGATGTTGATTCCTGGGAAGATCGTGACATCGTGTTAACACACACCTGAATGCTCCAGACCAGCAAATTGCCAAAACTTTTGTATTTATAGAGGTGCTCACTCTTGCTGATCACTTAATCAAGTGCATTCGATTAGCAGTACTGGGCTGTTATCTATCCTCTTAATTCCTACAGAAGCAGTAAGGGTGTACTTAGTTACTTTCTTTTTCGCACGACTGTAGTTGTGTGAAGTTTGTTTATGTGCCAGAGCTGAATAAAAGGCTGCATATCAGTTACAGGCTGCAGCAGGACCCACTCAGCTGTTACACTTGGCGACTGGAGTGACCCGCTGGATCCTGATGTAGAGACTCAGACAATATACAAGCAGCTTCTGCAGGGCAAAGACAAACTCAGGTCAGTGTCTGTCAACATCCTCAACCTGGATGCATTTCTTTTACTGAACACTAGAGGTCTTTGTTGCCACACAGAAATGCACTGCTGTGATTCTTCTTGGCACTACAATGAGTCAAATATTTAACTGTCACTGTATAAGAGGATAAAGCAGCTTCCAGAGAAGAGGCAGTGATCATATGATATGATTCTGATTGATACTGCAGGAAAAAATATCTGGAGATGCCAGATGGTGATCAGACATCGTGCAATAAGGAAAAGATCAACTCTGACATTCACCCAGGTGATACTAAACTGCAACTTTTCTGTCATGTTAGAAGCATTTTATTGTTGTGTTATTACTATTCTTCTAGGTTGTAAGTGGGTATGAAATTCACAGGATGTTTAAATAAAGAGAAACCCAATTCCTCAATGCATTTCTCTTTCATAGATGGTGCTGAATGCAACATTCAGCAAATGAAGCCGTGTCGGAGCATCGCTGCTCGGCTGTTGGCGGTGATAGAGGATCTGGAGCAGGCTCATGCTACCTTCCAGTGCAGAGAAAAAGAGGACGCCACCAGTGTCATTATGAATCCCTAGATTACACATGTGAACTGGGAGCCATTAATACCTGAAGGGGGGGAAGGGCAGAATCCTATACCAACACAAGTGAGAATCCGCTACCCACTCTCTTGATTGTCAAGGAGAAAAAGTGGCCACATGGTGCCACTTCTTTCAGCCTTTTACTAGATTTCCTGCTGGCTGTAAAGAGCACAGGGAATTCTGCCACTTTAATCTTTTTGTATTCTCTGAGTGCCACCGACAAGAGCGCCATGGAGAGGTTATGATACTTGACAAAAAGGGAGGCAGGGAGCCTTTGGAGCATGATCTGACTTTTTATGTAGATTATAAGCAATCTGTTGCATGGCCTGCATCCACTTGTTGTGAAATGTGAAAATAAGCTTTTATATTCTGAGATACTGTACAGGATCCAGGACGTATGTCACACATTTTTATGCAAAAGCTTGTTGTAGTGTAATCTACAGTACCTGAATGTAAGGTGTTTTGATATTGCTGTTATCAATGTTTTGTATTTTTATTGAGGCAATTTATCACCATGGCCACAATGTAGCAGTGACAATAACATGACGAGTTATTCCACCATGAGATTAGTAAATGGTGGTACACATGCCGCAGTACAACACTGCATTTATAGTGAGACAGTTTATGATTTTAATGTTACTTCGGCCCCTTTACACAAAACGTGCTTTTGTTTGGCGCTATGGCCCATCAACCTAAATGTTTGGTTCTGATTTAATGTATACTAACAGTCAGTGAAAATGCATTACCTTGAAGATTTGGAAATATTTAACTGTGTCTTCTGAAAAAAACTAAGAAACATCATCTTGCTTTGGAAACTCGGTATTATGGGAACAAATCAATTTTTTTACTCAGTGTCGAGATTCCGGGGGGGTACTGGCCCAGTAAGGGTCCAGTACTGATCCAGCTCTCCGTCTAAAGGGTCCGGTCTCCTGGTCTGAAGAGTATTACCCTATCAGATTTCCTAGAGTACTTTTAAGCTGGTGATAAGGGACTCGCTCGGCCTCTCTAACTGCTGTTAATTCCAACGTCTACCCTGCTTCCCCCAACCTTCCACCCTACCTGGTAGCCTATGCAGGCAGGTGAATCGATCGAGCACGTCAGTTATAGCAGCTCCCTTCTATGAATCCCTGGCACTTGTTCGGTCGGCCGAGTTAAGGTTTTAAAGACGAGGATAACTTCGTCCTAAGGGGCTGTTTTTGTAGGTGGACACACGACTGGACTAACCTTTCAGAACCTGTGGATGTATCTCACACTTACTCAAACTTAGCATTTACATGACTGAGAAGAGTTAGTGAATAGTCAGAATCATTACTTTTAAATGCAGGAATATAATTTTATTAAGCAATTTTAGCAAGGGCCAAGCATCAGCATTAAAATCATCATATATGTAACCCAATCTCAATTATAATCATCAATCAATCACTTTAACGATTTCAATTCATAGATTATTATTCAGTAATACTCACTTCCCTATCTTCCCCTAATTCTACTGGCTGGGCTTGGTTTTGGATTAGGCAACCTTCTTCTCTGGGGTGGCGCCCCGTT
>VUQH01080998.1:0-19217 GCA_015106775.1 Etroplus canarensis | reverse complement strand
TGGATTTTGCAAAAAAAGATGGAAATGGCTGTAGTGAACACGTATTTCAAGAAGAGGGAGGAACACAGAGTGACCTACAGGAGTGGAGGAAGGTGCACACAGGTGAACTATATCTTATACAGGAGGTGCAACCTGAAGGAGGTAGGAGACTGCAAGGTGGTGTCACGGTAAAATATAGCTAGGCAACATCGGATGGTGGTCTGTAGGATGACTTTGGAAAGCAAGAATAGGAAGCAAGTGAAGGTAGAGCCAAGGATTAAATGGTGGAAGTTGAAGAAGGAAGAATGTTGTGCAGAGTTCAAGGAGGAGTTGAGACAGGCCCTGGGTGGTAGTGACAAGTTACCAAATGACTGGGAAAGTACAGCTGAGGTGATGAGGGAAACAGCTAAGAAGGTATTTGGTGTGTCCTCTGGACAGAGGAAAGAAGACAAGGAGACTTGGTGGTGAAATGAGGAAGTGCAGGAAAGTATTCAAAGGAAGAAGCTGGCAAAGAAAGTCAGGGAGATAAGAAAGTAGACAGGAGTATTGGGAGTCTAGGTGCACAGCAAAGAAAGGAGGAAGAGTGGAAAGGCAGTTGGTCCAGATGACATACCTGTGGAAGTATGGAGATGTCTAAGGGAGAGGGCAGTGGATTTTCTAACCAGATTGTTTAACACAATCTTGGAGAATGAGAGAATGTCTGATTAATGAAGAAGTGCACTGGTACCGATCTTCAAGAATAGAGTGATGTGCAGAGCTGCAGTAACTGCAACAGGATCAAGTTGATGAGCCATACCATGAAGATATGGGGAAGGGCTGCTGAAGCTAGGTTAAGAAGAGCAGTATGGCTTCATGACAAGAAAAAGTACAACAGATGCAATGTTTGCTGTGAGAGTGTTGATGGAGAAGTATAGAGAAGGTCAGAAGGAGTTGCACTGTGTCTTTGTGGATCTTGAGAAAGCATGTGATAGGGTGCCAAGAGAGGACCTGTGGAATTGTATGAAGAAATCAAGAGTGGAAGAAAAGTATGTCAGATAGTGCAGGACATGTATGAGGACAGTAAGACAGTAATGAGGTATGCAGTACAAGTAACAGATGAGTTCAAGATGGTAGTGGGATTACACCAGGGATTAGCTCTGAGCCCCTTCTTGTTTGCAATGGTGATGGACAGATTGACAGATGAGGTCAGGCAGGAGTCTCTGTGGACTATGATGTTCGCAGACAACATTGTGATCTGTAGTGAGAGAAGAAGTGGAAGAGAGCCTTGAGAGGTGGAGGTATGCACTGGAGAGAAGAGGAATGAAAGTCAGTAGAAGCAAGACAAAGTACATGCGCATAAATGAGAAGGAGGCAGGTGGAACGGTGAAGATGAAATAGTTTAATAACTTGGGATCACCCATCCAAAGCAATGGACAGAGGAGGGTGGAGTGGGTGGAGACAAGTGTCAGGGGGGCTTTGTGACAGAAGAAAAGCAGCAAGAGTTAAGAGGAAGGTTTACAAGATGGTAGTGAGACACGCCATGATGTATGGTTTGGAGACGGCGACACTGAAAAAAGACAGGAAGCAGAGCTGGAGGTGGCAGAACTGAAGATGTTGAGATTTTCCCTGGGAGTGAGCAGGACAGACAGGATTAGAAATGAGTACATCAGAAGACAGTGCAAACTGAGGAGTTTGGAGACAAAGTCAGAGAAGCAAGGCTGAGATGGTTTGGACATGTTCAGAGGAGAGATAGTAGATCTATTTAACAAAGGATGTTGAAGATGGAGCTGCCAGGCACAAGGAGAAAAGGAAAACCACAGAGAAGGTTCATGGACGTAGTGAAGGAAGATATGCAGAGGGGTGGTGTGACAAAAGAGGATGCATAGGATAGGGTGAGACGGAGGCAAATGATCCACTGTGACAACCCCAAATGGCAGCAGCCGAAAAAAGAAAAAGATTGCTGACACTAACAGGCAGATCAAAGGGAGAAAAACTGTCTAAATATGATTGTAAATTGAGCCTTTCACCATCATCAGAAGTTGTAGCGTCAAACAGGAGCTATAGAAGCTTTGAGATGGACAGAATTTTTTTCCTCTAATTGATACAACTTTGTCAGTAAAAAATTCAAAAAATCTTAAAATTACTGGCAATGTTGAACTACTTTGAAACAGATTTAGCTATAAAGTTATGCAGGCTAGTTTGAAGAAAATTAAACGCAGCAGTTATTATGAAAGAAAATAGAACAGTTAAAATCGCATTTTCCTCGTGTTTTATCTTTGGATTGGGAACCCATGGCTCGGGGGACTGAAGATGAGCCACTTACGCCATGAGGCTCAACAAAATTAAGAGGATATTTTTTTATTCATCTAGCTTTTGTGTAGCTGCAGCTCCAGGGAGCCACTGGAGCCGCCTGGCCTGGACTGACGGTCACTTTGTGGTCCACCGTTACTTTCATTTAAGACCGATAACATTCTTGCAAGCTTGAAAAAAACGTACTGAGTTTGACAACAACAGTAATGTAAAATCTCATCTTCTGCACCGCAAACAATAACGCTTTATACAACAACAACCGCCAAATCCGCTCATCCGACACCGGCCTGTAGCGTTAGCTTAGCATCTTCAGAGGAGGACAGGCAATTCAATTCAGGCAGCGCTAGCATTAGCTAGACAGCTAGCTACACAACTTGCGCCATCTTTGAAAAGCATATGCACAACTTTGCAATCCAGTCAACGTTAGGCTTTGTGAAAAGCCTCGGTATCAACACGTACGATTCAACGGAATAACGTTAAGCCAGCCTGATTACTTTTACAAGGACTGTAACGATCGGTAACATGCACAACTCTCGTGTCCTTAGCTTACCTGTTTGATATACATGGCTGCCTAAGTAGTGCGTCTCCTCTGCAGATTTGGAGATGATACCCCCCCGCACCTAGCCGGAGAAGCCAAAAAAATGTAACAAGCCAAACTTAACAATCAAATCGATGCATTAGAAATTTGTAAAACACTGTAAAGCAGAAGAGAATAACATGGAAAATGGCGGCGGGGGCGGGCTAGAATGGATCGTACCACTTTGTGAAAACAGGGTTGTATGACTATAGTTATCGTAAATCGGTTGTGGAGTAGATATAAATCATAAGAAACGTAGCAACAAAAATACAAAAAGCATAATACAGGTTGTTAAGGTTGTACTCTTTGTTAACAACAGGTTTGATACTCTTGCTGTTTTATCAACTCCCTATCTTTATAGGTGGTACAGTCTAGCTGGCTGCGTTCTGGGCGCCAAACTTGTTTTGATGATCGTTAGAGGTTTCACTGCTTATACTAAGCAACATAGCTAAATGGGTTAATCACCAGGATTTACTGTATTTTGATAATTATTAGAATGAATTATTTATGATGTCCTTGTACAGGATAAATGAAATTCAGAAAAAGCAAGACAGAATACATGTATGTAAACGACAGGGAGGCAGATGGAATGGTAAAGATGCAAGGAGTAGAGATAGTGCAAGTGGATAACGTTAAATACCTGGGGTCAACTATCCAAAACAACGGGCAGAGCACAAGAGAAGTGAAGAAGAGAGTGCAGGCAGGGTGGAGTGGGTGGAGACGAGTGTCAGGGGTACTTTGTGATAGAAGGATAGCAGCCAGAGTAAAAGGGAAAGTTTACTAGAAGGTAGGGAGACCTGCAGATGTATGAGTTGGAGATAGTGGCACTGGCAAAAAGGCAGGGGGTGGAGCTGGAGGTGGCAGAGTTGAGATTTTCACTGGAAGTGACCTGAATGGACAGTATTAGAAATGAGTACATCAGACAGACAGCTCAGGTCAGAGAAGCAAGGCTGAGATGGTTTGGACATGTTCAGAGGAGAGATAGTAGATCTATTTAACAAAGGATGTTGAAGATACAGAAGAGGTTCATAGATGTAGTGAAGGAGGACATAAAGAGGTTTGGTGTGACAGAAGAGGATTCAAGGCATAGTGTGAGATGGAAGCAGATGATCCCCTGTGGCCCACCCCTACAGGGAGCAGCCAAAAGAAGAAGATTTATACTGTCCTTATACAACACTGTGCTGAGAATGTTATATTTACTTGGGGAAACCAAAAAATTTGTTCAGAAATAAAGATGGGGAAAAAGCACTTGGAAACTGGCTGTAAATTCATTGGATAGCAGTTATCGTCTTAATTTCACTGAATTTTTGTTGCAGTCGCTAACATGGATGCAAACATAAATGGTCCTCTTTAACCATTTTCAAGCTATTAGGCTTCTACATGTTTAATTATCACATGAACAGTGGCCTGCATATCTTCACAGATACTTTGTTTCAAAGTAGGCCTAAACATGCTAATAGATATTTTTCTCCACCTTACATCTATTCTGTTTTGTGTGTAAAAAAATATATATATAAAAAAATGAACATTTTAGTTCCATCCATAATTTCATTTGAATGTAACAAAAACATAGTATTATTCTAACAAAAATACAACTGCACTCCACTGCAAAGTAGTTTCTTGGGTTAATGGCTTTAGTTTATAATAGTAATGTTGTTATTTAGTTCTAATTATTTAGTTAAGTAGTAATGGAATTAGTAATGTTGATACGCTATTTTATACTAAATAGGCTGTATCACCTTCATTTTAAGGTTCGGATATGTTTTACGGCTACTTACAGACTTTTTTGGTCGAAAGTTGATCAAAAATAGTTCTTTTAATAGTAAAGGTTGCCAACTCCAGGTTTAGAACTTTAATAGAAAATTTTCATTCACAAAAATATTGGTATTTGTAGTCTGACACTGAGCAAGAAGTAAAAGCAAGGATCTCGATCTAACTCTATTCTCAAGAGCCAGCTCTAAGTCACTGCAGGTGTCACTGTTGCCTCTACTGTTGCATTTAGGCCTGTCTAGACAGTATTTATTTTCTTGGAGAAGTATAGAGAAGGTCAGAAGGAGTTGTGCTATGTCTTTGTGGATATAGAGAAAACATATGATAGGGTGCCATGAAAGGAGCTGTGGTATTGTGTGAGTAAGTCAGAAGTGGCTTAAAGTACAGTGACTATAGAAAGTCTACACACCCTTGTTAAAATACCATTTTTTTCTGATGTAAGAAAATAATAACATGATAAAAAATTTCAAAACTTTTCCTGTCTTTAATATAACCTATAACCTGAACAATTCAATTGAAAAAGAAACCAATCTAATAGGTGGAATTTTTTTTTTAATAGGAGGAAGAGGAAGATCACAGAGAAGGTTCATGGATGTAGTGAAGGAGTAAAACAGAGGGTTGGTGTGAGGGAAGAGGATGAAAGAGATAGGGTGAGATGGAGGCAGATGTTCTCCTGTTGTGATCCCGAAAGAGAACAGCCAAAAAAAGAAGACAGGATTTGTTTTCTGAAAACAAGGATTTAAAGTATTAAACCTTTATTTGTCTTGTTGTTCATCTGAAGCAGCTGATGAAAAGCATGAAAAAGGGCACCTGCATCTGTCCACCATACCACACACGCAATAATGTTTACATCTTCTTCTTCCTTTAGCTACTCCCATTAGGGGTCACCAGAGCAGTTAATCTGCCTCCATCTCACCCTGTGTCTTGCATCCTCTTCCCTCACACCAACCCTCTGCACGTTCTCCTTCACTACATCCATGAACCTTCTCTGTGGTCTTCCTCTTTTCCTCCTGCCTGACAGCTCCATCTTCAACATCCCTTGCCCAATATAGCCACTATCCCTCCTCTGAACATGTCCAAACCATCTCAGACTTGCCTCTCTGACTGTGTCTCCAAACTTCTCAACCTGAGCTGTCCGTCTGGACTCATTTCTAATCCTGTCCATCCTGGTCACTCCCAGTGAAAATCTCAACATCTTCAGTTCTGCCACCTCCAGCTCCACTTTCTGTCTTTTCATCAGTACGATTGTCTCCAAACCATACATCATGGCGGGCGTCCCTACCATTTTGTAAACCTTCCTCTTAACTCTTACAATAATGATCACATGAGAACAATAATTTTGCAGTGAAAACATTTATTAAACACTTATTTTATCCACATTGTTGAAAAAACAGACCATTATTTTCAAATAAATTATGTTTAAATGCCTGACTGTGTTTGTGAACAGGCAAATGAATCACAATATCAACCTAAGGCATGTATATTGCAGTTTATAACTGTGCTGTGTTGTTTCATCACTGCAGATCAGAAGACAGGAAAATAGCATCAATGTCTGTAGCCCACTGATTTCTTAGGCCTCAATTTCCTTTATGAATACAATTCTTTTGACTCTTTTTTTTTTTTTTGTTTATGCTGCTGATCTCCCGTTTATCTGCTCTGTTGGTTTCAACACGAGGCACACAGAGAGCATTGGTTTTTATATTTTCAAGTAAGACTACAAGCAGTCACAGTTTATTTTTAAGGCAGTGCAGTTATTGGGCTCAGTTTGAACTGGTGGTGGACCGGGGACTGCAGGTAAGAGGTAGGGAGGGTGAACACAGATGGCTCAAAGTTTTTGGTGTTAAAGGTGGTGGCAAAGTCGTTGGCAAAAAAGGAAGCGGACTCCGGGATGCAGGGTGTGGCCGGTTCAGGTGTGGCAGCATGAGCTGGGGCATTGGACAGCACTTCTGACTCAAACTGCAGCAGCTGACCCATAAAACTGAAGTTCGGTGAGATGACTGCCCGGCGCTGCTTGATTATGTCGAAGGCTTCATCCAGTCGCAGCTGCTGGGTCCTCATGATATAGGCCATACAGATGGTAGGTGAGCGTGAGATGCCTGCTTCGCAGTGTACCAGGACCTTCCCCCCTGATTGCTTTACGTGATCTGGAAGGAGAAGAAAGAAGAAATCTGGTGAGCTATATTTTCTCTTTCTTTAATCATCAGCAAAATTGTTACACATAATAAAACCATGCAGCAAATTAAATAAAACAGTAAAAGTAATCAAGTTACATGTTTGAGAGATTACAATGAATCACCCAGGAGTTTTAAATGGTAGCTATAAGTCAAAAATCAAAATGTAACTGTGTAATTATTGTCTACTCTTGTTTTCCACTCATTGATTTAGTAGACACTTTCCTATATAGTTTATCTAGCTTTCTTTTTAAGGGACACCTACCCTGTCAACTAATTTGAAATGCACGCATATCCTTTGCCACTATAAGTAGAACACATAAAGACATTTAGGTGGCTTGATGTAGTCACAAAGTGCAGCTGTACATGTGATCCCCCCCACCCTGCACTGCTGTGGGGGTGCTGGATGTTGCTGTGGTGTTCACTGTGGCACAGAGCTGTGTGTTCTAATTTAGCGCTGCCTCACTCCTACACACTTATCAGTATGTTCTAATGCCTCCACACGAATCTACTTTCACACATCTGCGCAGATGTCCTTCACAACACGTTTCAAGAATTCTTAGAAGCAAACACCTACATGTCTCCTTTTCTGCCTTGCGTGTAAAGTCTGATCTGCATATTGACACTTTGTTCCACAAGCCACTAAAGACACCTACACATCTCTCTATACCAAAGAGAAACACTAAGGGCCACTTCTGTCTGTTCATGAGAGGCACTGCAGGGGGAACGACTGATTTCTGACAGCTCTAATTCTCGATAAATCCGCATGAATGAATCATGAATTTTCATCTAGAGTGGAGGGTGCTATAAGAGTGGGGCAACAGCAACAGTGGGTGTTGTAATGACCATCCTTAGACTGGAGATGTCATGACATGCTTTAGCAGCTGTTTTCATCCAAGAGGTCAATAATATTTATTTTCTCCTCTATGGCTTTACATCAGACGGGTTTCCGATTTGTTGATTGATTTTATGAGAGCAGCAGCGGAGAGGATCTGTGTGTACTGCATGTCTAATCACTTGGCATGGCTGATGAATTTTTGAGGCCCTCTCTGAATGTAGGCTAAAACTGCCCCTGGAACAATTTCCTGCCTTATGTAATGGACAGGCTTATTCAAAGACACCCTAAATGTAGGCTGCATCCCCAAACAATGCACAATACCATCCAGCTAATACAGGTCAGCCAAGCTGCTTGTGGGTGAGCTTTGTCCTTGGTTGTGCCTGGATATAAATAGCTGCCAGCACATTGTGTACATCTTTTGCTGTTGCTGCTATTATCCAGCAACTCTCTCCCTCCCACACACTCTTTTTTCCTCTGTAACACATTTGCTGCCCTGTTGGCCACAGGTCCACCAATGATTACCTCCTTCTAGCAACAAACTAGTGTTCTCCCTTGTGTAGCAGTCAGCCGTCATTTATCTTCCACCTAACCATCACAAGAAGTGTTGTTGTTGTTGTTGTTGTTGTGTGTGTGTGTGTGTGTGTGTGTGTGTGTGTGTGTGTGTGTGTGTGCACGCGTGCGTGTGCCACCCAGTCGTTACTAGATGTGGACAGCTCACCCAGTTGTCACACTGACTGGCCACACCCAGGAGTGAGTGATTTGGCCTGGGAACTGATGATGGCATGGGAGCGTCTTTTTCAAGTTAAGGGAGGGGACGGAGGAAGTGAGCAAATCCTGAATGAAAGCAGACAGGCAGGATATGTTGGTTGGGGATTGAAGGCTGGCGATTAAGTTAAACTGATTACAGCCGGGTTTCTAATAGCCCTCTATTTGTGAATGGCAGCAGGTGAGAGGCAGTGAAAAAGGAGGGCTATTTGAAGACAAAGACACATTTCAAAAATAAGTGTGTCCATGTATAGGTATCTTGCTTACTCAGCTTGGGTATCTTTGAGACTCCTTGGGGTGAAGTTGCATTATAAATACATATAGACTGAAGCTGATCTTATTCCGGGAAAAGACTCCAGCTTATGTTGATCTATTTATTTCCCTTCCTAGCCGGTTTGAGTGAACTATTTTGAGTACTGATGAGTCAACTATTTAAGATAACAAAATGTCTGAGTGCAAATCCTCTGACCAAAAAACAAAATTAAAAGCCCAATTAAAATGGAAACGGTTACAGTGTTTATTTCTTTCAACTCACCTATAAACTCTATTGCCTCCTGGAAGTGAGAGCTGATGTCGGCCATGTGACTGTCCTCCACTGGGATCCACTTGTAGTCATAGTGACCCTTGGCCGGCTGCAGGTCCCTGCGTGACACGTTGAGCAAGGCTGTGATGTGAAGGTCGCTGAGATAGTCCTGTCTGGAGGCATGGTAGGCACTACCGAGGTAGAGGAAAGGCAGGATCTCTACGGGTTTACCCTGAGGTGGGGAAAGGGGTAGAAAAAGAAAACATAACATGAGCTTGCCAGTCCTGATGCGTCTATTTTTACACATCCATCCCTGTGAAAATGCTCCTATTGTCCAAGCTAAAACATCCAAACACCTGCCCACAGATCATTACAATCGTTTGTAGACAAAATGGATGCAGGATGCTGGAAGAATTCCCCTACAGTAAAATAGCCCATGATGCATTAGCCAGACACAGCAGAGTGTTCTTTTAAATTTAAAGTGGCCACATGCTTTCTATTTGCCCAGTGGACAGGACAGAAGAAAGGTCAGGGATGAAAGTCTGTCTTTTCAGTGGGGTGTCCTAGTATCAGCTGGGCATCATGCTCTTTTTAAAAACAGACTGGGGAGCAGTGAAGGTCAGATAATATCATATGTAAGTTGAGAAAATGTTTTGTTGTGCCAAATATAAAAATTCTCTGATGTCAGCATGCTTTGAATGTGTCTGTGTGCGAGTTTCTTTTAGGATGAAGTTTAAAATAAAAAACTGGCACTGGCTTTGTGCCCTGTGGTTGTGTAGGAGAGAGGGTTGGACTTGCTTTATTGTGGGCTAAAGGGTGTTTCCATACCTGATCATAATCTGGTTTGTGGTGTGAATGCTTCTCGCTGTGGCTGCTGACTCTCTTCTCGGTTTCAGTTCCGCTCTGGTCAATGGTTTTCACCTCCGTGCAAAGTTCAGGGTATTGAGAGTGGAAGTTCTCGTATCCTCCTAAGAGACGCAGGAAGAAACGCACACTTTTAACAAATGAGCTTACAATAATACTGCCTTCTCCCACTAACGCGCAAATCTTGTGAAATGGCAGCATTTATGAAACAGACTTAGTACCGGATTATAAACTGTATAACCTGATTATAGACGCGTAATTAATTACAGGAGCCCGTACCGAAGGACCGGTAATCCGTTTAGGCCAACATCCTGAGGACGCACAAGTGACAGACGGAGATGGATGCTTTTAAACACAAACCCTGGGGGGGAGGGGGGGGATTTATTTGTCTAAAATTAGTGGTGGGGATGGGGGGAGTGAATTTTCTGCGTTTTATCAATGAAAGTCATTGCACCACCAAATGCTGGCGTTTCTCTGGCACTGACTCATCCGCTCCGTTGACGCACGCAGGACATTTATGTCTAAGAAGTGAAAGAAAATGTCGGCTACTCTTAACACAGACAAAAAAAGGCGAGAGAATTGCCCTGAGCAGTATCAGTGGTACTGGAAAAAAGTAGGCTATGATTAAATATCAACGATATGGTTTCTTTCTGCCCTCCTCTGAAAGAAAACGTAATAAAAAATCTTTATCATATTTAATTAGTCATCCTATAGATTAAAGATTATAATAGGTAGCATTTACAATTCGTTAATTATGAAAAGGTTTCCACTTCAAGCCTGTGAGACAACAATATAAAAAGCCGGGGGGGGCTAATCAACACATTTACTTTGAAATAACATCTCCATAGTTTAAAATTAGTGAAAAATGTCAGTTGTCTTTGTGGCTTTTGGGGGGGTTGTTTTTCTACATTTTGAAAGGTCTATTTTTCAAACAAAAAAGAAGCAAACTTTTAGACACAGTTCATCTTTCTCCTTTTCTGGATTAAAAAAACAAAACAATATTTTTTCAAATCTCTCACCTTTCAGGAAACAGATGTTGGCCCCACTCGCCAGATGTGAAAGGGTGTTTATTACTATTTGTGCTACGCTGTCCTTTTTCAGTTTTTGCCAGTGGGACGTCCGGTCATCCAGAGCTACTATAGCCGAAATGCTGCCCTCCCGAAGCCTATACAGCGCTCTCTCATCCGGTATGACAAACTGCAGAGGCACCGGTCCTCCTCGGGATCTCCGGACCACCACTGAGTTCAGATTAACATTGACGGAACCTTTGATACTAGAGTTCGTGAATGAAAAATAAGGTCGACAGTCCACAATAAGGCAGTTTCCACACTCCTTTCTGATGATTTTCCTCAGACGCCGGCAGTCTATGCTAGAGACTTTCATTTTGATTTCTAGGAGTTGTTATTATTGCCTAAAGAATTAAACTGGATTACTCCTGAATACGGGCGAGAGAAGTGCCCCGGTCGCGTCTGTGCCTACATTTCCTCCAAGGGGATTCCGGCCTATGAGTTTTATGTGAATGGAACCTCCGGAGTGCAACGTCACGAACCATATATGGACACCGGTGAGGTGTGATGGCAAGAAAAGCCCCGCCTAGAACTCTGACTCAACTGTGTGACTCCGCCCACGGCCATTGTAAATAAGAAGCAGCCTACTACTGCCATTTGATTCAGCTATTACTCAGTGTCCTCTGCCGGCACCTACACCTGTCCTTTCCTTATTTTCAGATTCCCCTGAAAGGACACGATGGCAGACATTTTAAGCTCAATGAATTAATTAAAACGATAGTGTAAGTCCCACTGACCAAAAAAAGATGTTTTTGGAAGAAGGTTGTCCCACCTAACATCAAGAATGACCACCCAGTGCAGTGACGATGAATCCGAATCAGAAAACAGTTTATTGCCAGGTACAGTTAAGAACACTTTACAGTACTAGGAATTTGTTCTGGTATTCGGTGCAAACGCAGTGTTGAAAAGAATAAAATTAAGTCAAATGCACAAAAGAATTAAGAATAAATAAATACTGTAGTGCCTAAGGCCATAGTGTGAAATGAACAATACTATACACTTTATACACAAAGATGAAATACTTACACTAGAAACAATGGTGAAGAGATTGTATAAAAGGTAATTTACAAAAAAAGTGAGTGTCCAATTTGAAAGTGGTAGTAGTGCAAGAATGCAGCAGAAACATACACCTTATCAAACCCAATCCATAACAAGACCGTTATACAAAATATAACTGCATCTCCATTTTATTAATAACCTCTTGTTCATTTTCTTTACTATTTCCCAGATTAAATGGCCGTGCCTTTTTATTGCTTTGTTTTGTATGACTAATACTCCTAAATTCAGGGGTTTATTAGTCCTATAAACTTTTAAACTAATAGATTCTAGAAAGAGGCACAGGTTACCCTTGTGTAAACATAACAGTTATAAGCATTAAATCATCCCTTTGCCATTTAGATAGATAGATAGATAGATAGATAGATAGATAGATAGATAGATAGATAGATAGATAGATAGATAGATAGATAGATAGATAGATAGATAGATAGACCTTTATTGATCCCTTGGGAGGTTCCCTTGGGAAATTTAAACTTTAATGAAAAGTTTATAGCCAGAACAGCAGGTAGGTTTTGATGTAACTATAGCTGTTTTTTATTTTTATTTTTGAAGTCTGTGCTCATTAGGCTACAGTACTGCACCAAAGTCTTAGACATCTCTTATTTTTTATTTTTTTTCTGAAAATAGATGCAACAATTCATTGAACCATACAAACACAAAATGGAAATACAGTACACAAAGCAAAAACAGAGTGTGTACAAATCTAACCAGCTTGAAAGTCAGTATTTTATTCTTCAGCACACCCTGAAATCTCTTCGGCAAGCTTTCATGAAATTTCTTTAAGTAGTCTTCAGGAAGAGCTGTCTGGGCTTCTTGAAGGACATTCCAAAGCTCTTCTATGGATGCTGACTGCCCATGATTCTATTTTTTTTTTTTTATCAAACTGATCCCACACTGCTTCAACAATGTTGTGGTTCATTCATCACTTTACAAGACCCGTTGCCACTGATTTTCAGTCCAGTGCGTAATTCGGCATACCTCAGCATTTTCTCCCTGTTTTACAGCCACTCTTCCATTGAGGCCATTTCTGATGAGGTTTCAACAAATAGTAGATGGCTCAACTGAAGGGCCAGATGCATCTCTCAGGGTCTGTGTCAGATCTTTGCTGGATTTTTTTTTGTTCCTATTTCTTAATGACTTGACTTTCAGATACTAGTCATCTGATGCAGATAATTTTTTGGCCTGCCAGGTCTTCTTCTTTCCTCTACTTGTCCAGTTTCATTTGATTTTTCTAGGATCCACACGAAGCCAGTCCCACTGGACTGAAAATGAACGAAAAAGCACTCAAAATCCAAAGAAAAACTTTGAAACACATTCAGAAAGCCTAAAGAAATATTGCTCAAGACCATTTTAAATGATTAAGAAAAGTCTGGCTCATTGGAAGCAAAATATGAAGAAATGAGGGGTGCCTAAGGCTTTTTGCACAGTACTGTATTCCCTGTGTTCTTCTGCTTTTTTTAAAAAAAAATGCAATGTTATGTATCTCCTAGATTTCATGCAGCAGTTTCCCAATGCAACATGATTTTCTCACACAATGAAGTAACCATAAACCTGGACAAATGAGAGAAAACAACACGACTTGTTGGTTTCATTACTTAATTAATGTAAAGCTATCAGTTAAGTAGCAGCAGATCATCCCCTTATGACCAAGCACCTCAGCCATCCAGTCACATCAGATAACCTCTTTTTAACTGTTGCTTTGGCTCATTTCTCAAATGAAGTTGTCACAAAAGTGTCACCTCATTCACAACAAATCGTAGTGCCGCATGACCTCTGGTGTGATTTCCAAACATTTACTACATAATTCTTCTGGATTTAGAATGTAATTTTCAGTAGCTAAAAATAGTTACCAGAGTAACAATTGGTACAGTGCAATAAGGGTACTGCAAATCTTAGAGGAACTTAATGCCAGGTAAATGATATTAAGTAACTGTAAAAATGTTTACACTATTATTACTACATCTTCATTTAAACCATTATTACCATATTTCAATTGGTTATAAAGAAAAATATTTACAAATTATACAAAGTATTTAAAGGTAATGAGTACCTTACATGTATTTTAAAGAAAGGGAGATATTTCTAAAATTTGGAACAATTACATCAAAATTGTTGGGAAATTACACAATAAGTTGCTCAAAGTATTGTGAGGTGCTATCTACTTAGGCAAATGATTAAGCATGTTTTTATTTGTATTTGCTTTTGCTGCCAGTAGTTCTATTCTTCAAAATACACTATATGGCAAATGTATTGAGCCAACTACACATTACACCTACAGGAGTTTTTAGGACATGATTGTGGATTTTAAGGGACAAGGAATAAGGCAAATACTATTTCCATTATGGTGGTGGAAGACTACATATACCTGGGAATTTACCTGGACAACAGACTGGACTGGAGATTCACCACTGAAGCTGTTTACAAGAAGTGACAGAGCAGACTCTATTTTTGTTGAGGAAGCTCAGGTCCTTCAGCGTTTGCATCAAGGTGTAGTCTATCTTCTATAAACCTGTGATGGGGAGTGCAGTTTGCTCTGCAGCCATCTGTGGGGGCAGCAGGATCAGAGCCAGTGACTCAAAGAAAATGAACAAACTGATAAAGAAGGCTGGCTCTGTGCTAGGGACTGTGCTGGAGCCCCTAGAGCTGACTGTTGAAAGAAGAATGTTGCACAAGCTACCAAACATAAGGGACAACACTGCACACCCTCTACACAATATAGTGATTACACAACATTGTGTTCAGTCAGAGGCATAAAATTACTGTTGTTGATTTGTTTGCTAGGTACAGCAATAACATAATTTTCCTTGGGGATGAATAAAGTATAATTCAATTCAATTCAATTCAATTCAATTCAATTCAATTCAGTTCAATTCAATTCAATTCAATTCAGTTCAATTCAGTTCAAAATCCACAGACATTATATGGAGTTGGTCCCCATTTCACAGTTATAACAGCTTCAACTTTTCTGGGAAGGCTTTCTATATAAGATTTTGGCATGTGTCTATGGGAATTTTTACCCAAAAGAGCCTTTGTGGGGTCAGACACTGATGTTGTATAAGAGGGTCTGCTTCATGATCTCTGTTCTAGTTCATCCTAATAGTATTGGGTAGGGCTGAGGTCAGGGCTGTGTGTGGTCCAGTCAAGTTCGTCTATGTTAAACTCATCCAACCATGCCTTTGTGGACCTTTGACTTGTATAGTGATTTACAGTCATGCTGGAAGAGAAAAGTGCCTTCCCCAAACTGTTCCCACAAAACAATAGACTATTGCTTCACTAGAACTAAGGGGCCCATGCCAACACCAGAAAAATAAACCTATAGTAAACTTCACTACTAAATTTACACTACTTACATTAAAGCTGCCAATTTAAACATAATAAATATAAATAAATATAAATATAAACATAAAAATTAGAAAATACTAAGCTAGAAATATATAAATCCTGTATACAAGAAAGCCCAATATGTAGCATAAGTACTCCAAAGTTAAACAATACCATATACAATATATACAAGATATGGCAAAGAAAATGATCAGGTGTCATAGGTAGAAGTTGTAAAGTTTGATGGCCACAGGTAGAAATGTTTTCCTTTGGTGTTCTGTGTTGCATCGTGGTGGGATGAGTCTGTTGCTGAATGTGTTCCTGTGCCTGTCCAGCACATCATGAAGGTAGTTTGAAAAATTGTCTAATATTATAGACTTAGTCAGTATCCTCCTTTCCGACGCCACCATCAGAGACTCAGACTCCACACCCATAACGTTACTGGCCTTGTGGATCAGTTTGTTGAATCTGTTGATATCTGTTTCCATAAATTTAAAGGAACTTATCAGGGAACTTTTCTGGAAATGACCAATTCACTGACAGACTTCTTCTTCTTCTTCTTCTTTCGGCTGCTCCCATCAGGGGTGGCCACAGCCGATTGTGTATTATGAATCCACATTTAGATTTGGCAAAATTCACTGACAGATGAAGCTCCTTTTGATACATGAGTGAGGGGTTTTGGTTGGGTTTCAGCCTTTTGCAGGTCAATTTTACTGTTCATTTATGAGCCATTTTGGGAGATGAGTCTTCAGAGCTGAGAATTTTCAAAAATCTTTTAAAACATGCCAAAACAAGTGAGAAAAACTGTAAAAAAGATACACATAAAAGCCCTCACACTACAAAGCTTACAAGTAATATTTACACCAAGAACAAATAAAATGGGTTCTTATAATATGTATGTAAATCAGTATCATACCCATTGTACTGTAAAAGGTGTTTTTTCTTATGAATAATCTTTCATTTAGTACTAAGTAATGTACGGAATTTCTCAGAGAGCTCAGACAAAGTAGCTGACAATTTCAACAGCCACTTCCGCTTAGTCCCATGTATAGCCCAGTGAACCAGCTTTATATCCTTCCAACTTCCCTCAGCTTGAAAGCCTAATCCCACAAATGAATTAACAAGTTTAAACGTCACACTGCCTACCCTCACATGACATGCAATCAATCCTGACACACAGCTCAGGACTGTATTTGGGTTTTGTTTATGTTTGTGTCTTTAGAATTTAATATGTAGCAGTCATTGACTGTAGCCCTTAATCCAGTTGAAATCGTTTTAAATTGTTCTTATGCCATACTTGGAGTATGAGCAGATGAAGGAGTAAAGACCAAACCAACAATATAAAGTTGAATCAGTTCATTGTTGACTGGTGTTTTTCTGGACTCGTTAATGTTAAGAGAAACAGAAGCCAGCTGTACCTAATGTAAAGAAGGGACACTGAAAGCCTCTTGGGCAAATGAATGTAAAAAATAGGTGTTACATCATGTTGTATCTGCTGCATGAATGAGTAGGAATGAGCAGAGCAAAACAGAGCAACCGTGAACAACAGAAATGTGACAAACGCACAGACAATGAGACAGATGCAGTGGCAGACACAGACGGACTGACACCAGAAACAAAAGAACTACATCTGCCCCACGACAGACCGACACGAGAGATAATAGAGATAGATAGATAGATAGATGGATAGATAGATAGATAGATAGATAGATAGATAGATAGATAGATAGATGTCTGAATGGTGGCAGAGGATTAGAGGTGACAGCAGGCAGCATGCCATATGGTCTGGTCTAATCTGGGCTTGTGACATCACAGCTGATGAGTGGGGAGGCCCACCATCCGTTTCAGAGCTTTCATTTCATTATGGGGTTTGTTAGTGTCAACTGTAAATAACAACAGTGGACCCATGCGAGCCAGATAAACAAGATGTGTGTTCAACTGTCTTCTCATTATTTTTCCCCCCTGTCTCTCTTTGCGTTTCTCTTTACGCCTGTCTCCTCCTGCTCTCTCACGTGGATACACTGTGGCTATACATATCAGTCTAATAGGACTGCTTCAGTATATAACTGGCTGTGTAGTGTGGTTACTACATTAAGAAAGCAGGCAGGCAGCTTTTAAACCAACTTGCTTGCACAGCACCCTATAATCTGCTGGTTGGCTATTACGACTTTCTTTTGATCTTCAAGGCTCAATTGATCTGTGAAATCATGGGGAACTTCTATGCTTCCATTACTGTCAATCAAAGCTGATTTAAAACAGATTACATGGAAACCAATCAATGTAAAATCCAAAAATAAAGATGAGAAGAACTGTAGGAAAACAGAACATTTTCATCCATTTTCTTATCTACTTGTCCCACTCAGGATCGTGGGGCCTGAAGCCTTTACCAGCTACCACAGGACAAAAGGTGGTACACTCTAGACAAGTTGCCAGTCCATCGCAGGGCAGAAAGAACATATCCTCCCTGGAAATCACTCATTTTCATCTAACTCCCTGTGGAAAGAAAGTATGATTAGTGCAAAATTCATAGGTTCAAATTTTGCAGATGAGATTTGTTTCTTTTTGAATTTTGAATTGCTGATCAGACAATACAAAATCTTTAAGCTATACTATGCAGAAAAAGTATTGGGCCATACCTCTTAATTATTGAATTAAGATATTTAATTCAGTGGCATTTCCACAGGTGTATAAAATCAAGCACCTAGCCATGCAGTATGCCTTCACAAACATTTGTGAATGAGTGGTTCATTCTAAAGAGCTCACTGAAAAAGTGACAAGTCAGTTTGTGAAAATTGTTCTCTAAATTTCCATTATTAAATGTAAGTGGTAATAATACAAAGCAGAAGCATTTGGGACCACAACAACTCAGCCAGGAAGAGGCAGGCCATATAGAATTACAGGCTGGTGTCATCATGTCCTGAGGTGCATAATGTATAAAAGTCGCCAATGCACTTCTGACTCAATAACCACAGACTTCCAGACCTACTCTGGCATTAACATCGGCACCAGAACTATCCTCTGAGGGCTTTGTGGCATGGGTTTCCAAGGCGAGAGGTTGCATGCAAGCCTTACATTACTAAACACAATGCCAAGCATTGGATCAAGTGGTGTAAAGCATGCCGCCACTGGATTCTGATGGATGAGTTTGGGTTTAGCAAAATCCAGGAAAAAGTTACCTGTCTGACTGCACTGTGCCAACTGTAAAATTTGGTAGAGGAGGGATAATGCTAAGGGGTTGCTTTTCTTCTTCCCTTAGTTCAAGTGAAGGAAAATCTTAATGCTTTGTGGCAGCAATTTGGGGGAGAAACTTTTCTCTTCCAGCTTGACCATGCCCCAGTGTACTAGTCAAAAGTCCCATCTAAGACCTTAGGGATGAACTAGAACAGAGACTGTGAGTGAAGCCCTCTCATCCAACATCAGTGTCTGACCTCACAAATGCACTTTTGGATGAATGGACAAAAATTCCCACAAACAGACTCCAAAATATTGTATCAAGCCTTCCCAGAAGAGTTGAAGCTGCTATAGCTGCAAACTGGAGACCAAATCCATATTAATTTCTATGGATTTATAACCCCAATTCCAAAAACATTGGGATGCTGTGTAAAATATAAATAAAGACACAATGCAACCATTTGCCAATCTCATAAACCAATATTTTATCCAAAAAAGAACATAGAAAACATATCAAATGTTGAAAGTGAGACATTTTACTTTTCATGAAAATTACTAGTTCATTGGGAATTTGATAGCAGCAACTTCTTCTTCTTTCAGCTGCTCCCGTAAGGGGTCGCCACAGCGGATCATCTGCCTCCATCTCAATCTATCCCTTGCATCCTCTTCCCTCACACCAACCCTCTGCATGTCCTCCTTCACTACATTCATGAATCTTCTCTCTGGTCTTCCTCTTCTCCTCCTGCCTGGCAGCTCCATCTTCAACATCCTTTGTCCAATATATCCACCATCCCTCCTCTGAACATGTCAACCCATCTCAGCC
>VUQH01080996.1:0-27757 GCA_015106775.1 Etroplus canarensis | reverse complement strand
CACACACACACACACACACACACACACACACACACACACGCACACATCCAACCAGCCTCCACCTCCTCTGCCATATATCAGAGGGCAGTTTTTCTCTAAACAGCGCACTTATTGCTGATTTTCTTTGTGCTTTTTATGGCACTTTTTATGGGCTCTCGAGAGGATTTATGTTTATATATACACCTGTGTATCCTCCAGTGCTTTACTCAAGTATTTCTGTCTATTTTCACTACATTTCAAAGGCGAATACAACATGCTTTTATTTGATTACTTTGCAGATTTATAACGGTTATCCTTATATGTTCTATCGCAGGTTAGCATAAGGCAAATCTTTATTTTTTTATGCACTGATGCTATTTTTTTAAACCCTGTGAGGTCGAGGTCATCACTGACAATGACAAGAACCCCTATTCTATCAGAATATATGATTTTTATTTATTTATTCTTGCTTTTCACAATTGTTTTCCCAAGTGATGGCAATCGGATGATGATTCTACCTAACACACCTTTAAAAACTATATACAATTTTTCCAAAAAAAATGTCAGTTTTTCTTTCTTAAACATACAGGATGAGTGTTAGACCAGAGGGGTAAAATGGTTTTACTTTGTGCTTGCAAGTACAATTTTGAATGTAAGAGTAAAGTAAGGTTTCTGTTTCTTCAGTTCTATCCAGTAATTGTCAAAAAAGTGACAAAATATCAGAAATTCAGCGTCACAAGCGCTTAACTCAAAGTTGCCTTAGTTGAACTTTCCAGAGGTTTAAGCCATATCTATTGGGATTTGTCAGCATATACAGAAAACTGTACAGCTGCTCAAGTAAAGACGCTGGACTCTACGGAATTTTTAGATCCCAACAAACTGTATGTGGGGCATACAGTACAGTCATATCACAAAGAAATAATTTTTTGATACCTAACTTTAAAAAATATAAGCAGACAAATCAAGGACAGTTAAGCTGTATTTCATTTGAATGCTTTTATTGCAAACTTCTCTGGGCATAAATTGAATCTTAGGCTTGTTTCGAGCTTTTATGCAGTTATAGCAGCTGTTAAGTGTTATTTCTGGTGATATTATGCCTGCTAATAATCTTTGATGCTCAGTAGGGGGGCATGCAGGAGCACGTACAGAAAAAAGGGAAAGGGGCACCCCTGAAATATGATTGCCCCCCCTCCCATGCCATTAGGACTGCTAGTTTTACAATGCCCAACACCACTGATTAAGAGCATGGAGAGGATCTGCATGAATGGAACCGAGTACATTTACTCAAGTACTTTATTTTATTTAAGTATCTCTATGCTGCTTCTATATTTTAGATGCAACTACTGTACTTTGGACTCAATTTCTTTTAAAGCTTTATTTAATTATTCTTCTGCAGATATATTACATATAAATCAATATATAAAATGTACCTTTGCCTGCTCCCTTGTATTCTCCCCAAGGGGTCACCACAGCAGATTAATCTGTATTGGTAATTTGGCCAAGATTTTATGCTGGATGCCCTTCCTGACACAACTGTCCACGGTGAGAGGGGCTTGTGTCTCCACTTGGAATCAAACCAGGCTCCTTTCACTTGCAAAGTGAATATGTAAAACACTAAAGTACAAGGGAGCAGTCAAAGATACATTATAAATCAATATATAAGGAATCAAAATCATGAACAGCTGCAATGATTCACATATACAATGTATATGAATTTGAAAAATGTCGTTCTACATAATAAGTATGTTTACTTTCAGTACTTTAAATATTTTTTTGATTATACAACTTGTGCAATATTAAGCTACTTATGTAAAATTACAGCTTTACGGGGCTGCATGTGAGCCTGAAAATCGTGCCCGATTTTTTCTACACCTTTTTTTTTAAACAATGATTTTATGTAAATATTAAGATTTCCTTCACACCCCCATGTGCCACCCCATCTAAACAACACTAGTAACGCCCCTGGATGCCTAGACCAGCACATGTCTATTTGAGCTCTGCGTTTCCTGGGAGACGTTTTGGCAAACTGGAGCCAATCAAAACGTGGAAAAGGAGGGTAAAGGGATACAAAGAGGGCTGCATGTATGTGAAGGTATAGAGCAACAAGATTACATTGAACATTTTTATCCTTCTGCTAAATTCCCACTGTTAATTTTTCTTTTTTTTTTAATTTAACCGCAGTTTAATGTGAGTCTTTTGCCAAAAAAAAAAAAAGTGTCCTGGCCAAGACGTGCAGCACTTCACTCAACAGTGGTTACACACAAATACACATTATGAGTGTTCCAGTGCACATGAGGGAATTAAAATATTTTTTTGGACATAAGGCCCTCCACCATTATGTGACATTTTGTGGCATGCATGAGAGATCAAAGACGGCCATTTGCATTTATTAACGCCACTTAGTTAAATATTACCCGTAAGAGCCAATCAAGGCGGTCGAGCAAAACGTGAAGATGAGAGATCAAAGCACCGCCAAATCGATCCACTGCACCAGTCACCAAAACACCCAAATCCAGCACAAGCCAGGCCTCCTTGCAAGTTTTTAAAAGGATGCGGCTGCGCTGACCGCCGTCTGTCTCCACTTTAGTGCTTTGAAATTAGCCCCTCTGATCACTCTTTTAAATTAGGGAAGAGAGACTCTATTACACAAAGAATGCATTCGGTATTTAAGTGTATGGAAGCCCAGGCTAAATACTGATAGCGTTCTCTGGCTGAGTGATTTATGGCATCTCTGGGTCCTAAACTGGATGTCTGAATTTATTGTTACAGCTCTGGACGACTTCCCAGGATTGTTTAAACAAGACGTGCGCTGCCTGTGTGTCTATAGAAGTGTGATTCCTGAATGCTTCAGTGAAATTAAAAACTAGTAGCCTTTGGGCCTTTTTAATGCTTGCCGGTGGTGGTGGGAGGCATCTTCTTAACAGGCCATTTTCCTTATCTAAATCTACTTCAAATCGACTTCAGTGCCAGAAATATTTCAGCTTTTCCTGCCCTCTGTTGAACCACCTTAATGTTTCTGGATCTTCATTCTGCTCTAATTGCCACAGAGACGCAGAGGAAGTCAATTTGCCATATAGAAAGGCGTAAAAATCCTCTTTCTTATTTTATCGCGGGGCTATTACCATATATGAAACTGAGCCTGCATGATCAGCAGAAGGGCTTTCTTTTTTTTTTTCCCACACACACACACACACACACACACACACACACACACTCATGCACACATACACACTCAGGCTGACACTGTGTGCAGAAATGCAATGCAGGGCGGTCTGCAGCTGCAGAAACACTGTCCACTCTGCTTCACCCCTCAAAGCCACATCACATGCACCTTAACGCACCGCAGGCGCGTCCTTTTGCTGGGATTATTCACTAATCCGGGAGGTTTTCCAAAGGTGAGAGGAGCCGGTGTGTTTTGTTTGCGTGCAGGATTGTTTCAGCAGCGGAATGAATGTAGGTTGTGAAGGTAAGGCAGCCGAGCTGTTGTGCCGCGGACTGGGTTATGTGTCTTTATGATTTACGAGCCTGACTCCAGCCGCGGTTCAACCAGAGTTCATAAAGCTGCATGCCTCCAGTCTTATTCTCCCTCTCTCGCTCTCTTTCTTTCTCTCTCTGTTCCTCTCCTAAAAAAAAAAAAAATGCGGCTTCATAATTTCATCCTCTTTAATTTTTGGAAGAAAACTGAATTAAATTTAATTGGCTGAAAAGACGCGCATGAACCAGCCGCAGCGCACAAAGCACTTTTGTTTTATTTTGCATTTAATGGATGAGTTTTTCTTAGCAAACTGTGATGTAACATTTAATTTTTTCTCCTTAAAAAATGTTCAACACAGGGCCATCCATTAACCGAACAAAGGCTGCTATTTATTAGCAGTCATATAGGCCTAATTTAATTTCCTGAAGCACCACTGAAAGCATGAATAAAAACACTGTTATTTGCTATATTTGTAGTTAATGTATGGCTTTATGTTTCAGCTATTTATATCTGTCAATTAGTATTATTTTTTCCTCTTATGCCTTCTGAATCAAACAAAGGCTCCCTCCAATAAAGCAGCCCCTCTAATACTCTGAAATCCTTATGCTTCTTACATAATTGAATGACAATAAAAAGAATTTGTAGGCCACTGAGGTCTATATTAATTGCAAAGGGTGAACAAGAGGAAAATAATTGAATTTCTGCAGAGTTTTTACAGGATTATCCTCCACTCGGTGTGTTTTTTTTTTCCCCTTCCAGCACACTCTTCATTCTGCGTCGCCTCTTTGGCTTGGAGAGGCTTGCTATTCATGTCAGCATACTATTGAGTTGATAAGATGGATCATTTAGTCTCCTCCCTGATTCTGTCTCCGTCTTTTTTCTGGATCCTCTCAGGCCAAGAAGCTCTCGGCTCTGTGGAAACCTGCCATGTGACATTTGGCTGCCGGCTCTCCGCCACAAGGTCAAAGAGGGAGGGGGAGACCAGTGCGCATTTAATGGAAATGCAGAAAACCAGCGGCGCCACACACGGCATCCACCACCACCACCACCACCACCACCACCACCATGACTTCTTCAATGAGTCTTTGGATGGTGTGAGCGGGTTTGAGTGCGCACAGCAGCAGCAGCAGCAGCAAGTTTGCACTTTTCCCCGGAGGTCAAAGCAGCAAAACCCAAAGTTTACAATGAGCAAAAAGATTTTCCCCTGGATGAAAGAGTCCAGACACTCAAATCAGAAACCCGGCAGGAGAACCGCAGGTCTGTATGGCACAAAGCAGGAGCAGCAGATGTTGTCAAAAGAAGCTTTTTCCACTTAGTTCCCCTTCAGTGTAGCTCCTAATTTCAGACGTCAGCTTATATTTAATGCGGTTAATTACTGAAGCTGAAATCAGGCACGTAAGGGGAAGACCCTGGCTCAGATTTAACAGAAAAATATTCAAATGAAATAGATTTTTGAAGCTGGGGATAACTGGACATGTGCAGAGTGATTTATCACGCCCGTGAAAATAGTTTAACTGTTCTTCTTTCAAACCCGACACCAACCCTTTATTACCTCCCATTTAAGTAAAGTTTGTTGGACCTCAAATCACGAGTTTGTCTCGCGGACTGTCATAATTTATGACTAAAACGGAGGTTATAATGGCTCTAAAGGGGTCGTTTTATGTTACAACAGAGCATTCAGGAAAACTAACATCAGAACAGATAAACCTTAAAAAGGCTCAGCTTGGTCAGCCCTTTGAATTATATATATATATATAATTGAAACTCCAGGAAAATATACATATATATAGTTTACCAAGAGGCCACAAATACCACGAGAATGCTCAGGCTTCTAATACAGACAGAGTCGATGCTTGAACATCCATTTTCCATTCCAGGAACAAACCCTGACTCCGTCTAACTCGCACACAGCCTCATGTCGCCTCTGCGGTTCTCTGCTTTATTTTGCCTTCTGTGTTTTTCCATGCCCCCCTCTTCCTGTACTGCTGCGTAAACCAGCTGATTTGATTTGATCAGCATTTATGTGTAGGTCTGGTTCGCCCTCGCGCTTCCACGCAAAGCTCTGCTGAGATTTTTGCATAATAGGAGGAACACTGGAGCTAAACGAGGCGCGCACTCCATCACTCCAAGACTAACTGAGAACTTAAGAACTTAAATGAGAGTGGGCAGTTAAGAAGGAAAACTCATTTGCGTCACGTTTCTTGCGTCTTTGTCTCCACAGGCAGCACCGTCAACGAGAAGTGCCCGAGCGGCGCGGCCCCGGCCTCCAAGCGGACGCGCACCGCGTACACGAGCGCGCAACTGGTGGAGCTGGAGAAGGAGTTCCACTTCAGCCGCTACCTGTGCAGGCCGAGGCGGGTGGAGATGGCCAGCCTGCTCAACCTCCACGAAAGGCAGATTAAAATCTGGTTCCAGAACCGGAGGATGAAGCAAAAGAAGGACGAAAGAGGTCAGGGCCTCACTGCAGCCGCCGCCGCCGCCGCCACCGCCTCCTCCTGCTCTCCGTCGTCCTCCCCCTCCGCCCCGGGCAGCCCCACTCTGTCGAGCCTGGGTTATGTCCATCTGAGCGGGGATTACCAGCCGGCCTCCCCTCCGCTCAAGCCCCAACAGCCGCGGCCGCAGCCGCAGCAGCCTGCGTACACGGCAGATTACTCTAAATATCCAGCTCCAGGCTTCACGCACGGCCCGCAGTTTGACGTGCAGTACAGCACACACGCCACCTCACACACACCAAACTCCAACCTGGGAGGAAATGATCTGAGCAGGTCATATTTCTCACAGAGCTGCTCTCCTCAGGACAGAATCATGCAAGCTCCAAAGCTGACCCATCTGTAGCAGACATGATGTGGATTTGTGAAGAAGCGCACGGCTTTCGTGTCTCATTTATTTATTTATTTATTTATTTATTTATTTATTTAAACCAGCCACAGGGGCCCACAACATTAGCGCCCCTTTTTATTTATTTGTACTTAAACAGAATTATTCAGTTGTCTTTGCTTCTAACTCGTGCAGACATGTGCAGCTTAAATTAATTAGATCACTGCTGTGATCTAGGGAACACAAACAACAACAATAATAATGATAATAATAATAACAATAATAATAATAATGTGTTACGCTTTCATCCCACCAGACTTGATTTCCAAATAAGAGACAAGTTTTGCGAAAAAAAAAAAAGCAAATCTCTGTCTCTTCTTTAATTAAAACTTAAGGAGCACCTGAGGTTTATAACCTCACATTAACTCTTAGGTAATTACAGGGTCCATCCACATGAGCGTGAACCATGTATGTTTAGGAGGATTTTACCTTGTAGGCAAAGTGTGGTTAACTCTTAAGCAGGAAAAGAAAGAAGCTGGAAAAAGCCTGTGTATGCTTCTTAAACGTGTCTTTGTTCTTTTATGGGCGACATGGACCAAACAAGCTGTCAATCTTTAAAAAGAGGCATGATGGATCACTGGATTCAGCGCGATGCCTTTTTTTTCTGTCTGATCCAGTGTCTGTCTGCAAGATTCACGCAGTATAAAGCCTCAAGAAATGGTTTAGTAATAGTAAGCCAGTTATTTTTTAGATAACAAAAGTCTGTCGAAATTTATTTAATGTTATTTTAAAATGAGTATTAAGGTAAATTAGTGGACGGCAAACAAATGAGATCACAGTTAAAACAGCCTGCAGGCCTAAATTTAAAAAAAAAAATGGAAAAATGAATGCCAACATTTTTATTTGTGTTCTTCAATACTGAAATAGCTCGAGAGAAGTAGCAAGACATTATTATTATTATTATTATTATTATTATTATTATTATTATTATTATTATTATTATCCATGTATCATTTTTCCTCCTGTAACCCTGCGTCCTCATGTTTGTGTTGTTATCAGATGGATGAGCGGGTTTGATTGAAGCATTTGTCATGTAAATGCGAAGCCGTTTGATAGACGAGCCCGCAGACTTGACAGAGTGCCGTAGGTCCCTTGCCATTGGCGTCTGGCGGGTCACATGGTGTGTCAGGAAGGTGATATGAGGGTGGAAGGCAGTTTTACAGCTTTGACATACTACCTAGAAGGTTAGGGCAAGGGGAGCACCCATTAATGACTGCTCGGTCGTGATCAGTTCCGAACAAACAGCAGGCCTGGGTTCAGGATGAACTCCTACTTAGATTACCCCGGGTGCAACCGGGGAGCAAATATTTTAGGCGCAAAGGCCGGATATCACAACTTGAACCATGGATACATGCCCTCCAACCCGTGCGCAACAAGTGATGGTTACGCACCGGACGGCCGGTTACTGGCTGCGACCTCTGCGCCTCTGCACACTCCCAGCCTCCCTCTGCACCAGCCGAACCACGTCAACTTGGACGTGCAGTTTGCAGCACCGGGGAACTCCGTGTACGGCTCACCTCTGGACTACGGACATCACCAGTACGGCCTGGCCCCCGAGCAGGACCGGAGCTTTATCCACCCGCAAGTTTCACCCCTTGGCACAAACATGGCTCCCTACGCCGTGGACAGTTGTGGGCCTGGGGTTGCATCTGGAGGCCAGTTTCTTCCGTTTAGCAGCGGAGATCAGAGGCAGCAAGAATATTCAGAAAGCGTTTACGCGAGATTGCCGCCTCCATGTAAGGAGAGAGATTTGGAGCATGTGGAGGATACTTCGAAAACTTTCGACTGGATGAAAGTGAAGAGGAATCCCCCTAAAACAGGTTTGTTATGTGGAAATAAGAGCTAAGAAGTGCAATTTAGAAACCAAGAAGGATCTGTTAACCGTGCGTAAAAACCAATCCAGCTGATATAATTAAACCAAAGCGCTTTAGATTGTTCTCAAATGATTTGGCAGCTAATATTTTGCGCATTCTTCTATTCATTCTGACATTTTCATCCACATCTAACCCCCATGCTTCAGCTCCACGGGTCTCATTTTCCCCCCATCACCCCATTCATCCGTTTCTCCCCACACAGCGGTCCTGTCTGAGTTCGGCGCTCCCGGCCAGCACAACGTGATCCGCACCAACTTTACCACCAAGCAGCTGACCGAACTGGAGAAGGAGTTCCACTTCAACAAATACCTGTCGCGGGCACGGCGGGTGGAGGTTGCGGCCAGCCTGGACCTCAACGAGACGCAGGTGAAAATCTGGTTTCAGAACCGCAGGATGAAGCAGAAGAAACGGGACAAACTGAGCTGCGTTTCGGTCAACGCTCCGACACCTGCGGAGAGACCCTCCGCCTCTGAAGCCTCTCCAAACACAAAAGCCAAAAACTAAACCATGACTTAAATATGACTGTGGAGGCCTGAGAAGTTCACACGTTTTCCCAAAAGTTGCACCATTCCAGAAAAAAGAAACTGAAAAGTGCTTTTGGACTTGTGAAGTATGCAGGGTAGGCAGTGACTGCTTGTATTAATCCATTCTTGCATTTGTAATCTGTTATACACCCATGCTGTGTTTTGTGTTGGAACACTGGTGTACTCAGTGTTATTGTTTGCACTATTTATTTTCAGGGTATTTTCCAACAATTGTTGAGATGATTTAGCATAATAAAATTTTTAAAAACGCAATAAGAGCTGTATTTGTTGTGTGTGTAAAAACAATATCCAGATGATCCACATTGAGTCCAATAAAACTTTAAATTTTGATACAGAAATTGTTCTCTTTCACAGTGTAGAATAAAGTTTTATTTGGTTTTAAAAACTTCTCTTTTCATATATGTTTACCTCTATTATTGGTCTTCTTGCATAATGTGACAAGAGGAATCTTTCACAGCACATGGGGTGGTTCTCAGTGACCTTTTCACCTCGAAATACCTCCAGGGGCTCTAAACATGACAACAAACTCCAGGGAGCCAGGTCTCAGCCTTGATTTGTTACCCAAATTCTGCTTGGACACAGGTTGCCACAGAAGTCCATTTCAGTTTTATACAATTTAAACTTTTCGTTTAAAAACATAAAAAGCAAGTTTAACATTTAACCTCTTAGTGCGTACTCTGGCTTCACCTTTAGCTAAAGGCTTGCCGGACCTGACCACCTAGTTTCTTGGTGAAGGGGCTACAGTTTCAATATTTGCGCTGGGTGTTGGGTTTGCACACACAGTTTCCGCCCCAACAGCACTGGCCTGTTGGTGCCCTTTTCTCCAAAGCTGAGGTTCACACAGAGTTCAGGCACAAATGAATGCAGAGTCAATCTGTCAAGATACCAGAGAGAGTCAGAGAAGTGAACTTTAAGGCTCTCTGATCTTTGCAGGTATTGCTTTTAATATTAAGATTAATAAGGTTGTAGGTCATTTAGGTTGTGCGCTAGCTTGTGCAAACTTTAATCTCTTCAAGGTCTTTCAAAAACCAGTTTTTAGGAAATGGAAATCATTTGAAATATATCTGCATGAGTATGCAGTTCTCTCACAACTATATTAAAAATTAATACAGTTCCATGAATAGAAGTTACAGTTGAAATACCACACGGCCCATTACTGTAAATTAGAAAAGAGGCTGAGAGGTTTGGTGACATGCATTTCTTTACAAACCAACTGCCTCCTCTTCAGATGAGTCACAAGGCCAAGGACTGGCAAGGTAACAATCTATAAGGTGAACAGTGACACATTCAACAACAAAAAAGGGGGCCAGGGTGGAAAACAAGTGTGGGACTTCATTCCAGAGGTGCGATCTCTGCCATCTCTGTAGGTAATACCTCAGCGCTCCCAGCGGGCTCTCCATCTGGAGGTGTCAGAGTCGGTGCTGCAGCCAACACCACAGAGACAGATGTTCAGCTTGGGGAGAGAAGGAGGAGGAGGAGGATGTTTTTCACCTTCGGATCAGCTCAGCCCTCTTTGCCTTCTTCCAAAGAATGTAGGGCAAGGAGAGGAGAGGAGCACAGAATAGTTAATGAACACAAAGAGACAAGAAAGATGCACAAATATGATCAAAAACTATTAATAGCTTCAGCTCAACCAACCTCCTTTTCTCTCCTCTGCTATCTTTAGCCTGCATGCCCGCCCCCCCCCTGCACTAGTTTGAGGTCAGCCCAGTGCTGTTTGTACCCCATGCTGTTTGCAGTTGTTGCAGGCTCTTTTACAAGTCTATTGCCAGACTGACTTCCTTGGTTTTCCACCAGTTCCTCTGTCGCTCGTCACTCCGCAGGGTCCCCGGGCTTCAAAGGAAAACTGGATACAGTATTCATGGCATAACCGGGGGTTGGTCATCTAAGAGATATCACAGAGGAGACATCTTATAGAAAGATATCAAACACAGCTTTGAGGCATAACACAATTTTTCTGTGCAGCATGTCCTCAGATGCTAAGAACAATAATATTTCTATTGGTTTGTTATTTATCAAATATAACAAATCACAGATGGAACAAGGATTTATTTCCGTCTCTGTTCTGTGTTTGTTTAAGCTGCTACTTACCTTTATTAACACAGAGACTATAAATCAATGTCTAACTAAAGGAAAGAAAGACTTAACATACAACAGTTCTGCTAAGTGAATTTTATTTTTATTTATTATTTAAAATGAACAAAAATATCGCCAATTTGAATATTTCATACTTTTCTCTGCCAGCCATTATGATACACTGAATCTTTGGGTTTTGTGCTGTTGGCTGAACGAAACATTTGACATTTGACGACATCTCTGCGGGATGTGTGGAATTATGAAAAAGCTTTTTTTCTGCACTTTTTGACAACGTTTGCACGTCCGTCTGTCCTGGAAGAAGAGCTGCACCACTTCTACACTTCCTCAGACTTCTTCATTTTAGTTTCTACACTATCAGGATTGTTTTGGGGGAGGTTTTCTTTTAAGATCCATCTTCCTTAAAATGGACTAATGTTTTTTATACCAAAAATGAATTGAGAAAATAACATGTAGATTAATAGATTGTTTACATATGCATGTTTTAAATAACAAACAAAGCAGGGCTGTCACAAATTCGGAATTTCACTTCATGATTAACATGAAGATGATTAACAATATAAGTACACGTAGGCTGCAAGAAGATTTGTAACTATAACTGTACAAAAAGCATATAAATAAAGCAATTACATTATATATAATGTTTTTATTCTGTAGACTTATGTTGACCAAAACTCATTTTAATGATGCTGACTCTGAAATTCATTCATCTATATCTTTATTTATTTTGTTTTTGTTGTTATTTACACCCTCCTTGTTGTGCCAGGGAAACAAAACAAGGAAATCTTTATTATAAAAACCATAAGGACCTTTTAGCTCTTCACCACACTCTTTGATCATTTAGACAGAGCCACACACATCAGCCAAAATGGATATATTTTTGTACCTCTAATTCATTGAATTTTCATGATTTTTTCACAGTATTTTGAGCTTTGTGGAGAGATGCTGTCTGGGCACGAATGGCACACTCTCTTCTTCCTTTGTTATGGCACTGGGGCTCTTTATAGCCCAGCCTGGGTGATTCTTGACAACCATCCCCCATCCGAGTCAGGCTCGATTGGATCTGGAAGCGCTGGCTGACCTGAAGCTCCCGTCTCCCGGGTCCCACTGCGACTGCATCCTTTCTCCACTCCATCAGCATAGTAACTGAGAGAGACAAGTGACTTGGCCAGGGTTAACGTCTTAATACTCCCCGGGATTGCCTCCAGGATCCAAATGGCTACCCCTAATAGTTTTCCTCCTCTGTGTGCCTGTCAGACCGCCATGACTATATGCCGTAAGAAAAACAAGACTAGCAGAGAGGCAGAGTAACGAAGCAGCACGATGAAATAATGAGGGGTGGTGAGGAAGAAGAGAGCAGCTGTAAAAGGTTTGGTGTAGAGACACAGGTATAATAGGCAAGCTATTGCCTGATACTTTGCATGGAGAGCCTGTACACTTGAAATTAAACCAGCTCATTCCTTTAGAGCCCAGGAGGGGCAAACCAGAACTCAATCAGTGTCACGTCACATGGTTCAAAGCGGCCAATTCGATGCTGCCAGGAGGCTGAGAAATGCAAGGTGACAGTTCATTTTACCAGTGACAGTGTGTCGGTCTCGCTTGCTGGTTCCCCAGTCAATTCCCAGCGAGCAGTGAAGGTTGAGTGTTGCTGGAGACAGACAGCAGCTCACCCCCCCTTCCTCCTCCTCTTCTTCCTCACTGCCGCTCTCTCATCGACCCTGCTCTGCTTTGTATTCCAATTAACTGGACAGAGGCAGAGGCAGCAGTGTTGCAGGATCACAAGCAAAGGCAGACACATTCTTCTGGCGTCCTTCCAGTCTCTCAATCCCACTACTATCAATAGTGCTGCGCTTCCCTTTTCCCCTTCACTTTCCTCTCTTCTCTGCTTATGACAAGGGCCAGTTGTTCCAGAGGGGTAATTCATAGATTCTTCTTTAACAACTGCCTCTAGGGACAAAGTCCTGGTAATGAAAAATAGGTCCCTCTCTCATACATTCATATATCACATGTAATAGAGGTGTGCAATCACTCAGTCGAGTCGACGCACTAGCTGTAACTGCTATCCTTAACAGACACCTCAAATAATGCTGAATTAATATTTTGAAATGGCTCATATATCCTAACATAATACAATTTGAATGATTTTCTATTCAATGCTCTCAGGGCTAACATTGATTGGAGCACAAGCTGAGGTAACTCTGCGAGTCAGTCAATGTGAGGCTGACTGAAGGTTGTAGATTTAGCACAGCACATTTGCTCTCTTCTGTCTTTTGTGTCCTCAATCTATCATTACTTTTTTCTTTTTTCACTTCGCCCCCCTACACTGACATATGTTTGAGCAATGGGTGGGTTGGGAATACAATGATTCGGAGGAAATCCAAAGAGTAAACTACCTCTTTTTATCTCCTTGAGCAACACAAACATTTACAACAGACCCTCAAGAATCAGCCAATGAGTAAGCTGTGACATGTTTAAATTAGGGCCACATTTGAACACCATCTTGAGATAATTGCTATTGTAAAAGGTGACAGAGTGTCTTGTGGCAACAATAACCTGCAACCTGAGCCAGTTTTTTGCAGAATTTTTGAAGGTGAATACCTCACTTTTGGCAAAAAAGGAGCACGCCCCTAAACTACTTCCTTTTCCTTTTCTAAACTAAAGACAAACAGAGCCTGAAAGACAGGTGTGGGTGCCTCTTCATTTGCCCCTCTGGACTGCCTATCTGGAGAATGCAATGTAGTGTGTTTGCAGGACAGGATGCACACACTCAAACACACACCCTTTATACCCCGAGGATCCTCCTGACTCTCTCTCTTCTGACGCTATCAGATCAGAGAGACCCGCTCTCCCTCCCCTCACCGCAATGCAAATGAAAAGGAATGTGCTGATAAAAGGCCAGATCCTAGAGATGAGAGGGCAGGAGGAGGACAGAGGCAGCAAATGCTGAAGGGGGTAAGAGCCTCTTGGGGAGATGAGAGGTAGTAGAGGAGTCAGAGTTGGTAGTAGCGGGAGATCATAGTCTTGGTCCCCTCAGCGGCGTTTGATACAGGGCTTTTGTCGCTCTTTCAGCGGTGCATTGTTGGGTGGTGTAATCCCCGTCGGATTACAAAGAGCTTCCCTTTTCATATGGGGCTGACCCAGCAGGCAGGTGGCTGGGGCTCTGTGGAGCTGTCAAGGGGAGGGAACCCCAGTTCCTCTTACCTTCACAGGGGCTTTTTGCTGGGAGGCCAGTCAGGCGCAGGTCAACGTGGGGACAATCCCGACATGAGATTCAATTCGCCCTGACCCCTTGGCTTCCTGTAGAGAAGTGACAGGGATGGATACCATCATGAGGCAGCAGTCAACATGAAATACCTATACATAATTACGTCATATAAAATATGAATAAAAACACAATGCAATGATTTGCCAATCTCATAAAACGATATTTGATTCACAAAAGGACATAGAAAACATATCAAATGTTGAAAGAGAGACATTTTACTGTTTCATAAAAAAACACTAGCTCATCTTGAATTTGATAACAGCAGCACGTCTCAGAAAAGTTGGGACCAACAAAAGGCTGGAAAAGTAAGTGTTACTAAAAAGAAACAGCTGGAGGAACATGTTACAATGAATTAAGTCAACTGTCAACAGGCCTGTAATGTGATGTGTACAAAAAGAGCACCACAGAAATAAAGATGCAAAATCTGCGAGAAACTGCATCTACAAATTGTGAAGCAATTTCAGAATGCTCCTCAACATAAAATTGCAAAGGCTTTGAATAGTCCATCATCTACAGTACATAATATCATCAAAAGATTCAGAGAATCTGGAGACATCTCTGTGTGCAAGGGACACAACCAAAAACCAGTATTGGATGCTGGTGATCTTCAGGCCCTCAGGCAGCACTGCACTGCAAACAGACATGATTCTGTCATGGAAATCACTGCATGGGCTCAGGAACACGTTCAGAAATCACTGTCTGTGAATACAGTTCATTCTTAAAGCTCTGTTATGCAAAAATAGCCATATGTGAACATGATCCAGAAAAAATGGTCTTCTCTGGGCTAAAGCTGATTTAAAATGGACTGATACAAAGTGGGAAAGTGTTCTGGGGTCAGACTAGACAAAATTTGAAATTCTTTTTGAGAATCATAGACGCCGCAACTTTTAGTGCCTACAGTACCGGTAATTTGCACATCTGGGAAGGCACCGCCAATGCTGAAAGGTATATACAGGTTTTAGAGTAACATATGTGTCACTACAGATGATGCCTTTTTTCAAGGTAGGTCCCCACATTGACCTGTCTTATTTCAGCAAGACCATGATAAACCACATCCTGCAGCTGTTACAACAGCATGGTTTCATGGTAGACAAGCAGTCAAGGCCTTTCATCAACCGAAAACATTTGGTGCATCATATAACACAAAATATGACAAAGAAGACCCAGGACTGTTGAGCAGCTGGAATCCTAGAAGAACAGGACAGCATTCCTCTCCCAAAGGTCCATCAGCTGGCATCCTCAGTTCCCAGATGTTCAAAGACTGTTGTTAAAACAAGAGGAGATGTTATATAGTGGTAAACATAGCCCTGTTCCAACTTTGCCAACTTGCTGTCAAATTCAAAATGAGCTAGTCATTTTCATGAAATAGTGAAATGTCTACCTTTTAACATTTGATATGTTATTGTCTCGTCTCGTCTCGTCTCGTCGTCTACCGCTTTTCCGGGGATCCAGGTCGGGCGGTGGAAGGAATACTTTGAGGATCTCCTCAATCCCACTGACACGTCTTCTATAATAGAAGCAGAGCGTGAGGACGAGGGGGGTGGATAAAATATTGGTTTATGATATTTGCAAATCATTGCATTTTGTTTTATGTATATTTTGTACAGCAACAACCTTTTTTGAATCAGGGATGTAAAATATCATAATGCACTAAAGGGAAATTGAAAATCCAGTTTTATTTAGTAGTAAATAACCCAAAAGCAGGGTCAGAATTGCTGTAAGTTATTCATGTGAACAGCCTTTATTTGTCAAAATGCTGCAAATCTCAAAATGTGCAAGTTTAAGATTGGAGATAATAAAATCGTGTCTGTACCCTAAAATATGACATTATCTCACAATGCTTGATTGAGATCCAGTGTTTTCTGTCAGTGTGAGCCGTGCCTGATTGAGCTTTGGTTATCTGATGGCTTTTCTTGAATAATAGAAGATCAATAAGACAATAGTGACAACCACCACTGTTTCTATCACGAATACAGCCACTTCCACTGCCTCCCCTGCATGTGTCAATTGTGTGCGTGTGTATGTGGGTGTGTGAAAGCCCAGTCCAATCCATGTCACCCTGTACTGGTAATCTAAACCATTCATCCATGCCCTGTCAGATAGTGAGCAGCCAATTTAGTGAAGCTGCATTCATGTGTTGTCATAAATATCCTAATTAGTTTTTCAGCTAAAATCAAAGAGCCATGAAAGTGTCAGTTTCAAACAGTGAAAGTCAGAATTTATGACACCCAGTTTGGCAAGATGCGCTATTTACTTTGAAGATAATGTTTAACCAGTTAAAGTCTGATTTAGTAACCAGACAGCCCAAAATCAAAGCTAAAATGTTAACTGCATCCCTGCTGATATTTATATTTCCCACTTTAAACACAAGACAGATTCATAGCACAATATCTATTAGAGGAAAGCATTACACATGCCCATTATGTTATTACTTCCTAAGAAAAATCACTCTACTGTGCTGCAACTGACATTTCCCATTTTAAATATGCCACTAGTAGTTGCACTTGAAGGCATCATCTTTATAAAAAATAAAAACGTTCAATAAGATAAATAATTCTTGAAAAAATATTTTTGTTTAAAACATTGTGGAAAATGTAAAAATCTATAATAAATTCAGAATATTTTACTGTATGCTCACGAAAACATTTTCAATTCAGATTTACGATTTTACAAGTAAATTAGCAAAAACGGAAAGTATATGCACTTTGAATGCAGCGCCCACGGGAAAGCTGGCTATTGAATAAAAAAAAATTTAAACAGATTTCCACATTTACTTTCACATCAGATGGTAAGTACATGATCTTAATGAGAGATATGTTAGAGGAGGAACATTCAGGGAGTGTTTAGGTAACCTAGTTAGCTAATTTACATTCTCAATCAACAGGATATAGCTAAATTAGCATTGGGCTAACTTAATTTGTTAGCCTAGCATGCTAAGTTCGCTTAAGGTCAAAGTGTAAGCTGTTAACGATTGCCTGAATGGACAATTCGACAAAAAAGGCATTGTTTGCTTTCAGGGAACTTACACAATGATATTAAGTGTGAGAATAACAGAGCTAGTTTTCAGTTTATCGGTTAGTCTAATGGCTAATATGACTAACAGGTTAGCAGCTGCATTGTGGTCCTTTTCTGGCTGTGGGAGAAGAGCACAGCTGACACAACAAACAGAAGGTGGGTACAGAAAAGCCTCGAGTTAAACAAATAAGCAAGCCTATATATTTGATATGTTGTACACTCACCGGTCACTTTATTAGTTACACCTGTTTAGCTGTTCCATAATGCAAATATCTAATCAGCCAATCACATAGCAGCACCTCAATGCATTCAGGCATGTAGACATTAGTCAAGGTGACCTGCCAAAACATCAGAAAGGGGAAGAAAGGTGATTTAAGTAACTTTAAATGTGGCACAGTTGTTAGTACCAGAGTGGCTGGTCTGACTATTTTACGAAAATGCTGATCTGCTCTGATCTTCCAGCACAACCATCTTTAGGGTTTACAGAGAGTGGTCCAAAAAACAGAAACTACCCCGTGAGTGGGAGTTCTCTGGGAGAAAATGCCTTGTTGATGCCAGAGGAGGATGACTGGCCAGAGTGCTTTGTTCTGATAGGAAGGCAATAGTAACCCAAAGTAACCACTTTTTGCAACCAAAGTATGCAGAAGAGCATCTCTGAATGTACAACATGTCAAAACCTGAAGCAGATGTGCCACAGCAGCAGAAGACCACACCAGGTGCCATTCATGTTGGCTCAGAACGGGAGACAGAGGCTGTAATTCTCACAGGCTTACCAAAAATTGGACAACAGAAGATTAGAAAAATGTTGCCTGTTTTGATGAATCTCAAGTTCTGCTGTGACTTTCAGATGGTAGGGTCATAATTTGATGTAAACAGAATGAAACCATTGATCCATCCTTTCTTATATCAGCAGTTCAGGCTTCTGCTGCTGGTGGTGTTGTAATGGTGTGAGGAATATTTACTTACTTTGAGCTACTTAATGAGCACCATTTAAACACCACAGCCTACCTGAGTGTTGTTGCTGACCATGTCATCACTTTATGACCACATTGTACCAGTCTTCTGATGGCTGCTTCCAGCAGGAAAATGTGTCATGCTGCAAAGCTCAAATGATCTCAAACAGGTTTCTTGATCATTACAATTAGTTCACTGTACTCAGTTGGCCTCCACAGTTACCAGATTTCAATCCAACAGAGTACCTATGAGATTTGATGGAATGAGAGATTCACATCATGTAGTGCAGGTGACAAATCTGCAGCGAGTAACTGGTGCTCTCCTATCAGTATGGAGCATAATCTGTGTAAGAATGTTTTAAGCACCTTTTTGAATCTATGCCACAAAGAATTAGGTAATTCTGAAGGCAAAAGGGATTCCAAGCCAGTACTAGCAAGATGTGTCTAATGAAGTGGCCAGTGAGTGTATTTCCACAAGTATCGGGTTACACAGTTACAGCCAATACCTGTAAATCCTGCCTCTATCGGTATAATAAAAAAGCTGTATTTGGGGCTGCAAAAATCATGTAGCAATAACTGTAAAGACCATGATTACAGTCTTTTATGACCAATAGGTGGCAACCTAAAATGGAAACTAACACCAGAGTTTTTTTTTGTAGAAATGTTGGTTTCATTTCAAGAAAATGAATGGATTGGTGGTTTTTTATTCAAAATTACTAGATTATCTAACTGTCTTAAAATGTGTAGGTGAAGTGTATAACTGCAGCAAGGAGAGCATCATGAGGTCTAGCAAGAAGTGTTGGTGGCCCTCCAAAGCCAACCCTACATAGAAGTTTACATGTACCTTATCAGGTGTGGACATTTAGCAATTAGACTCATGCACCACCCAAAACTCTTGCACTGCCATTGCAAGGCCAGCAGGGGTTGCAGAGAGGCAAAATCTAGTCAGTACCAATAAAACTCATAAAGCTACTATTGCAAGTATAATAAACATGCTACATTTGGACCTGTGAAAGCCACTAGATAACCACTAGATAACCATTTTTTCACCACAATACTATAACATATCTACTGTAACAGTTAGTCACCATTATGTTTTAGTAAATCTCCATATTCTAACTTTGAAAGAAACAGCGGGACAAATTAAACAGTTTTAAATGTCAAGTCAAGTGTTTTTATTGTCATTTCAAGCGTGTACCGGTAATGTGTGAAATAAAAGAGCATTCCTCCAAGAACATGGTACTGCATACAGGACTAAGAAAAATAGAGGACAGTCCATTAAAGGGCTTTAAAACACTGAAGACAAAAAGACAAAGCAGTACTGACCTGTCCTGGTGGGAAGAAAGTTCGAAGGATATTAAGTGTAAGTAGTTTAATACTTAGTGGGATTATGTTTATTTGTGTGTGTGTGTGTGTGTGTGTGTGTGTGTGTGTTCAGTCCAGTCTCTGAGTATTGAGCTGTTTGATGGCTTGGGAGTAGAAACACACCGAGGGCCCGAATGCTCCAGTACTTCTTTTCAGATGACAAGGGGGTAAAGAGTTTGTGTAAGGGGTTCATGGGGTCATCCACAATGCAGCGTGTGTGGTAAATGTGCGTGATGGAAGGAAGAGCAGCTCTGATTATCATTTTGGCTTTGTTCTGCATGCTATCACTATCTACTGTGGGGCTCCTGTGATGAGAAACTGTGCATCTACCATACTAAAAACTGCTAGAAGGTAGTGGGAAAAAAATGACACGTAAAATGCCCTACTTTCTGAGGGAATTTCTTCTTCTGAGGGAATGTCTTCAGATGTTTTAATGTATTTTCTAACCAGTAAATTAAAACCCAAACATATTTAGTGTAGTTTCATGCATGAAAAAGAAAAGCACCAGACTTGACAATAAAATAAATGAATGAATGAATGAATCAAATGTCAATCAGATAGTTGGAATGCTTTGGTTGCCGAAATAGCTGGTTAGTTTTCTGTAGCTAGTTTGCCAGTAGTCTGGTCTGAGGTTTGGTCTGAGTTTATTACATCAGCCAGATTTGAATCATTTTTAAAGTATGAAAGAATCTCCACAAAATGAACATATTATAATTTTACTTGCTTTCTGTTATCTGTATTTAGGATGTCACAACACCAGAAATGCATTAGTCAATACCAATATCAATAGAATTACACAATTCTCAGTACTGGATTTGATTATCCCATGCACTTAAACATAAACCCCTTTATTAAAACATTATAATGTTACAAAAATGACTTTTCTGCAAATAAAAGCAACAGTAGCACAAAACAGAATACAGTGCTATGATGTGTTAGTTTTTGAACTTTCTCTACCAGTTTTAGGTTTTTGAGAGTAATCCCAACATATCAATGGTATTATTACGAGGTAAAACATTAGTTACGTTATGATAGCTCTGACATTTAAATACTGCTCAAAAAAATTCATCAAAGTGTAGCATCAAGTCAGTTAAACTTCTGGGATATTGATCTGGACAGTTAAGCAGCAGGGGAGGTTATTAATCAGTTTCAGCTGCTTTGGTGTTAATAAAATCAACAACAGGTGCACTAGAGGGGCAACAATCAGATGACCCCCGAAACAGGAATGGTTTTACAGGTGGAGGCCGCTGACATTTTTTTCCTCCTGTTTTTATTTTTTTAACTAGTTTTGCATTTGGTTAGGGTCATTGTCACTACTGCTTGCATGAGATGATACCTGGACCCTACAGAGGTTGCAGCACATCAGTACGTACCATTGCCAGAAGGTTTGCTTTGTCTCCCAGGACGGTCTCAAGAGCATAGAGGAGTTTCCAGGAGACAGGCTGTTGCTCTAGTAGAGCTGGACAGGACTGTAGAAGGTCCTTAACCCATCAGCAGGACCGGCATCTGCTCCTTTGTGCAAGGAGGACCAGGATGACCACTGCCAGAGCCTTACAAAATGACCTCCAGGAGGACACTGCAGTGAATGTCTTTGAGCACACAATCAGAAATAGACTTGATGAGGGTGGCTGAGGGTCTAAAGTCCTCTAGTGGGCCCTGTGCTCACTGCTTGGCACTGTGGAGCTTGATTGGCATTTGTCATAGACTACCAGAATTGGCAGGTCTGCCACTGGTGCCCTGTGCTTTTCACAGATGAGAGCAGATCATCCTGAACACATGTGACAGAAGTGAAAAGGTATGGAGAGGCCGGTGAGAATCTTATGCTGTCTGTAACATCGTTCAGCATGATCTGTTTGGTGGTGAGTCAGGGGTCTGGGGAGGCATATTCATGAAGGGATGCAACGACATCTGCAGGCTAGACAACGGCGCCCTGACTGCCTTTAGGTATCGAGATAAAATCCTTGGACCCATTGTCAAACCCTTTGCTGGTGCAGTGGATCCTGGGTATGCAGGCAGCTAGTGGAGGATGAAGGAATTGATACCATTGACTGGCCCCCATGCCCACCTGGCCTAAATCCAATAGAACACCTGTGGGACTTTATGTTTTGGTCCATTAGACACCGCCAGGGTTGCACCTCAGATTATCCAGGAGCTCAGTGAAGCCCTGCTCCGGATCTGGGAAGAGATCCCCCAGGACACCATCCGTTGTCTCATTAGGAGCGTGCCCTAACAACAGCAGTGCCAGCAGACCTAAACAAAATGGTAACATGTACTTCAGAATAGATGAGAACAGTAGTATTTTGGGTGTTGTTAATATGAACTGAAACTCATTTATCTTGAATTCTTTGAACAGATCAGGATGCAGTTTCCTTTAGTTGCTTTGCTAAATTGAAAGTATTTCCTTCTTTGGTCTAAAAAGCACAATAGCACTGTTTACATATTGCTTTCCGTGAATCAGTTATCATTCCTTGCTCAGCTACCTCAAACACAAACTGCCTCCATTAACTGACTCCTGATTGTTTTTCTTATTAACAAGCTGGGTGGAGCTATCCTGGCAACTGCACTAGTTGCCATCTTCCACACGTAGTTTTTACTGTGCCGTTTGTTTCCCGTGTTTGTGGGCATCCTTCGTCTTCTGGGATAGACTAGCACATTTGTAGATTTATGCTGCCCTTGTTAGTTTCTGGAGAACTGCAGCTTTGGTATATACGCTAACTTCATAACTACCAATATTTTAAAAAGCAAGTACCGCTTTAGAATTTTTGTATTGAAAGGTCTTGTAAGTATCGGTTCTAGTGACATCCCAAATATGTATACTGTTAAAGTGGTGGTGTTTACAATAAACTTGGGTAGAGTTACAAATAACCCATTAGGTGTATGTACAAGTATTCCGCTGCCCTGTCCAAGTGGCTGATCCCACTGGGACCTCCAGAGGCGACTTATCTCCAGGTACCTGGCTATAGGCAAAATCTGAGGCACACCCCGTTAAACGGTGGCCCCAGAGGGTGGGTTTGGGCGTTACGCGGCTCTGGCAACTTAGATACAGAGATAACCTCCGTGTACAACCTGGCTGGTAGGGAGACACAAACCCAAGCACTGGGGTACCCAGTCCCAGTGAGGCCCTACTTTTGAGATCCTCCGAGAGGTCTCTTCTTTCAGCCATTAGGGTGGGTGGGTGCTTAGTTTCAGGCTTCTCTCAGAAAAATGTATTATTATGACCATATTTGCGAGAGTGCATAACCTATGGCGTGGACAGCTTCTGAGATGACCTGGTGTCAAATACCCGACCTCCACAAAGCACCTTTCTTTGGTACTCTCCGTGTGCAGGCTGACTTGGAAGTGTAGGTCTTCAGCTGGGGACGGAAGCCTGGAGAAAAGCTTCTGACCCTTAAGAGAAATCACTGGAGGATAAAACAAGGGTTCAGGAATGCCAAGCCTTTTATTACAATAGCACGTTTAATAAAAGCAATACAAAGAAAATGAACCTGCATCCTCTGACAGGAGAAAAAAGGCAAAAAAATCTTCCAAAGGCAAAAACCTAAAAAGGACCGATCGCTCCCCAACTCAGGGATGCAGTCTTTTTTTATACGCCTCTGATGAAAGCCCGCCACACAAAGCTACAAATTAGGTAACATGATTGACTGCGTTTCTTCAAAATCACATGCAGATTACACATATATGGTGAAAAGTCCATCAGTTGTCAGGAATTTTCTATGTAACTGACAAAAAACCTGTCTGACCAAACTAAACAGCGTGCTTTTAACTTCTGCTTAATGCAGTGCTTAACACAGTGATTGAACTTTGGATGTATGTGTGGTTCGTTGCTTCCCCTTTCTTCAGGGGGCCATATCTTTTTTAATACACCTGGGGCGAATGTGATAAACTCACACTTTCACAACTCCTTCCCCATCCAGTATATTTCCACCACTATCTAGCATGTTTTCTCTTCACATCTAACTGACCAGACTGACCCTCATGACAACAATTAATCCCTGTGGCCCAAAAGACTGCTCTAAATACTCGTTCAAACTGTGTAAAGTCAAAGAGATTGACCGTCCCTAATATGGATTTGAGGTTTATCTCATAAACACACATATAAGCTCTGTTAAAAGACACAGAATGAATCATGGCTAGGAAACAAGCCTGATATCTAAATGTAGATAAGAAGGTTACCTTATGCTATAGCTGTTTTGGTCAGCCACTGATCCCACATGGTGTAAGTTTACCAGAAATGCACCTTTTTGAAGTTTACTCTAGAGATTGATCAGATATTAGATCAAACATCTAGCATACCAATACTTGTTTCTGCCCCTATGTGTCATAGACATTATACTAGTGCAGTTTCCCCTCCGGGGATTAATAAAGTATTCTGATTCTGATTCTGATATGACATTTGGGGTGGGTTTAAAATGTATTTGTCTGCAGTTTTTAAAAGCGCTTAAATGTGCATTCATAGTCCTTTAACTTAAAAAAAATATTCATATTATGGAAGTAAAATTTTGCCAAACTTTATTAAATATACTAGAGTTATTGTACATAAAAAATCAGCTTATTGTGAGGGGTTATGTTGAAACTTCTTTCAGGTTTAGTTGAATTTATATGGAATAACTCACCTGTTTTATCCAAAGTAGTCATCTTTTTAGTTTTAGTTTAGTTTTGAGTTTGCTTGCAGAGAAGTGGCTGTGTATTTATCACAGGTAGTTTTGTGACCCTACTAACAGGTGGCTGATGTACATGAATTACTGAAGCTTGTAAGTCAGACTGTGGTGTAGTTCTCATTTCCACGCAAACCTTTGTTAGCTTCAGTTGCTAAACCAGAATGCAGAGGAAGCTGTCATCTCTGCACCTGCTCCTCCTTGTTTTGTGCAAATGTAGATGCATGCACGGAAGTTTGAGTGTGAAAGGCCACAGGTGGTGAGTTGATCTGCTGTGTGTGTTGGTATGTGAGCCAGGCTTATTTTTCTGTCATGGAGCTGTAACAGTATGATAAAGGCTGGATCTACATAGGACAGTACATCCCAGAGTCTCACGGACCTAAAGAAGACCGATTAATCATCAAATCAAAATTTTTCTTGTTAAGCAGGTGAACCCAAGATATGGGGACTAATTTGGACGACTTCACAAGGCTGTTGTATGGTAGTATCTTTATTTTTTGCATTTAATGTCAGTGGAAATTTAGTTTAAGCATGCACACTTTAGAGTTATGGTCTTACTGGTCTCGTACACTGACATATAAAGAGCCTTAACACTAGATCATAACACATCTTCACCGCTGTCGTGACATTTACAACATTTGCATGGACTGCCAGGCCAGCAAACAGCATTTGGAAGAGCATTTGCATAGGTCAGTATGTTTCTGTAATATGTGAGTGAGTGCATAAAAAAATTGAATCAGATAAGTGATGTGGATTAACCTGTTCTGGCCTTCATTATCATAAAGATAGTTCTCACATTTCTCTGTAATGTTACTGAAACTTGAAATCAAGTTTACAGTTTATGTTAGTATGAAGGTGAGGAAAGTTTTGAAATTCAGGTATGATAATGTTGAGTTATGTCTTTGGATTTGAGTTGTGTCTTTGGAAGTTAAGACACAGAAAGAGTAGCTTTATATTTTTTAAGAAAGCAGCACAAGTAGGAGGAAGTCATCAAAAAAGCAACCAGAAAATGAAGTCAGATTTAGCATATTTGACATGTGACTTACATACAGGTGACAAATTAAGGGAAAAATCTAAAGCTTTGCCCTGACATAGAGTTGATCTAATGGCTTTGTTTTGCTGGCATGGTTTGAGTCACTTGCTCCTTTAGATCAGTAGTGTTAAACATCCTGGGGCCAGAACCAACTAGGGTTTAGTTCGACCCGGTGGATTGCTCTGGAAAGCGTTAAAACTGCTGTGAAGTCATAAATTTTCAGTAAAATTCCCTGTAGTCCCTGGCGAGGTGAGGCCAGCATTTACCACACAGGAGTAAAAAGGTATAGAAAGTTAAAAGAATTTCTAGGTCTCGGTATGTTACAAAGTGAGCATCTCTAGCGTTGGATGAGGCTCTCGTCTTTTTAATGTGCTACAGAGTTTTGTCATTTGCTTTTTCTCAAGTAGACACAGTCTTTAAAACTCTTCAGCTGTCATTCTCAGCCTCTCCAGCTTTTTCTGAGCAAGTTCATTAGTTCATGTGTAGCTTGCCTTTAGGCTGAGTTTTTTTTAAAACTTGGAAAATATTTGAACCCTTCAGAAATAAATCACTCTCAATCCAACTTAGATTTCAGTATGGACATTAAGCTTACGATCAAGACTACTTCATCATGAATAATCAAAGCCACGCAGCAACATATTAATGACTAACCTTGTGTTGTTGATGGGCTCATCTCAGATGTTCTTTTGGCAGAATTTTGGTCTGTTTTTAGCATCTACATCCTGCCATATGATGGCATTTGTAAATGGTAAATGGACTGGTGCTTATATAGCACTTTTCCTCTCTCACTGAGCACTCAACGCGCTTGTTACAAGTCTCATTCACCCATTCGCACGGCGCTTTATTCTATGCCGTTAAACGCATTTAACTGTCACACACATTCACACCCCAATGGATGCATCAGGAACAATTTGGGGTTCAGTGTCTTGCCCAAGGACGCTTTGACACGCAGACTGGAGAAGTCAGGGATCGAGCTGCCAACCTTCCTGTTGGAGGATGACCCGCTCTACCTCCTGGGCCACAGCTGCCCCTGTCTCTGCCCATTGAGGACCCTCATCATGTACTTTTATTAAGAACAAACTGGATAAGTGGAAGATACTGAATGAATGAATGAATGAATGAATGAATGAATTTAACCCTATGTGTTCATATTAGCATAACCATAGCTCTGTAGCAGATCATTATATGTTAACTAGCCCAACTTTACTAACTCTCCAAACATTGCTCATATTTATTTTTATGTCTTTATTTACATTCAAAGTTATTGCAGTTCTGTATGTTTTTACCTTTGCAGAAATACTTCATTCTGAACATAGCACACTATATGAACAAAAGTACAATTAATTAATTAATTAATTAATTAATTAGCAGCTATAACTGCTTCTACTCTTCTGGGAAGGCTTTCTGTAGGATTTTGGATTTTTGTAAATTCATCCAGAGGGGGATTTGTAAGCTCAGACAGTGATGTTGGATAAGAAGGCCTGGCTCAAAATCTCCATTCTAATTTATCCCAAAGCTGTCAAGTTTTTCCACACCGAACTCATCCAACCATGCGTTTATGGACCTCGTGTTATGTGCTGGGTCAGAGTCATGCTGAAACAGAAAAGGGCCTTCCCTAAACTGCTCCCACACAGTTGGAAGCATAGAATTGTTGAAAATGTCTTGTTAAACTGAAATATTAAGATTTCCCTACACTGGAAGTAAGGGGACCAGGCCAAGCCTAGAAAAACAACCCTATAGCGTTAGCCCTCCTCCACCAAAGTTTATAGTTGGTGCAGTGCAGCCAGACAGGTAACACTCTCCTGGCATTCACCAAACCCGGACTCATCCATAAGACTTCCAAACAGAGAAGGGTGATTAGTCATTCCACAGAACACATTTCCACTGCACCAGAGTCCAGTGGTTTACACCACTCCATCTAATACTTGGCATTCTGCTTAGCGATATAAGGTTTGAATACAACTGCTTGATGCTTCCACTCTGCAATAGTACTATTTACAGTTGATCATGGTATATCTAGAAAGGGAGAAATTTCACAGATTGATTTGCTGCAATGGTGACATTCTATTTCAGTACCACACTTGACTTCAGTGAACCTTTTAGAATGACCCATTCTTTTCTAAATGTTTGTAAAGGCAGACCACATGGCTAGGTACTTGATTTCCTACACCATTAGTAATGGGACTGAATGAAACACCTAATTTCAATGACTGAGAAATGTGGCCCAGTGCTTTTGTCAGTATAGTATATATCGTCTTTAGATGACAACTAGCCAGCTAACTTACTGCTAACTTCCAACTCGGCTGGAGAAAAGCCACACTGATCATTTTATTGGAGTTGAATGAATTTGGGCTGTTTTATCAGTTGTGGCTCAGAATTTGTTTGACTTTGAGAACTGAAGAAACACTTGGACCCTGAAATGTTAATGATGTCAGACTAAATAAGGGGAGAGTTGTTTAGTTCCAAGAATTGAAAACGTGAATGTAATGTGTTTTTGTGGATCCACTGTGTAATGCACAAATTATAATATACACTGCCCGGCCAAAAAAAAGTCGCCACCAAACAAAAAGGTCACACACTAATATTTCGTTGGACCGCCTTTAGCTTTGATTATGGCACGCATTCGC
>VUQH01080995.1:0-14673 GCA_015106775.1 Etroplus canarensis | reverse complement strand
TGTCTGTTGTAGCCGCTGCGGTGTAAAAGCGCTGTTTATTGTAGTGTCTGTGTAACATGTCTTTGTCAGTGAATAGAGTTTTAGAAATTTTACGGACTGAGAAGCAAATTTCTGAAATACCTTTTAGGCCAAAAGGAGGAGACATTTTTTGTTTCAAAGCTGAAGGTGCAAAAAGTCAGGACTGTCGTCAGATTTTATTCTTCATTTCTTTTGCCATAAAAATATAATATATATTGCTGTCATGTTGATATATTGCCGTCTCGTTGTAAACATTGTCACGTGTAATAGTATAATTGTCACGGCAATGTGGATCACCGCCGTCACGTCGTCACTGGTTGTCATGGGTTTTAGTAGATCCCGGTCACTTCAGGGCTGTAGACTCTCATAGCAGCCCCATTTAAATTATAACCACCCTAAAAAAATCTGATCTCAGCAAAAAATTGGAATTGAGAATTAACCCATAAGAACACAGACCCATTTTTCCTTACTGGAAAATTATGGGGTATATACAACAGACCAAGAGGCCCACACAACTGTAAAAAGTGTAAAGTGTTTGTTACATGCATGTCACCATCTGCAGTGTGAATGTAGCCTTTGTTTTATCTAACTTTGTAAAATCAAGTGCTCTGCTGCCAGGAGGCATTTCCTTCCCACAGTTGCCGAGTACTTGCTCATAGGGGATCATCTGATTGTTGGGGTTTTCTCTTTAACACTGTAGTATCTTTACCTTACAGTGTGAAGCACCTTGAGGCGACTTTTGTCGTGAATTGGTGCTGTTTAAATAAAATTGAATTGAATTGAATGTGAGCGATTGGTGTCAGATACTGCCGATGCCACCCCTTTTATGCGAACAGTCTTGTAACTAGATTGATAAATCCAGGGTTGACTTATCAAGTTGATAACTGCCTTCGTGTGAGTACTTATCCTGATCGCCAGTGTTGGGTTAAGTGAAGGTAGATAGCAGAAAGATATCCTGGGTAGGTAAACAACAGGCCTCTGGTCAGCAGCAGTACTGAGGTAGGCTCTGGCATTTAGACAGTGCTCAGTTGGTACTAGGTCCAGAATGTACCAAGAAGATATCCCCCCACATCAATACACCGCCAGCAGCAGCCTTAACAAGGCAGGATGGATCCATTTTTTCATGTTGTTTATGCCAAATTCTGTCTACCATCGGAATGTGGCAGTAGAAATTGAGACGCCTCAGACCAGCCAACGTTTTTCCAATCTTCTGTTGTCCAATTTGAGTGAGCTTGTGCAAACTGTAGCCTCAGTTTCCTGTTCTCAGCTGACAAGCCAGTCACCCAGTGTGGTCTTCTGCTGCTGTAGTCCAGATGCTTTTCTGCATACCTTGGTTGGAACTTATTTGAGCTACAATTTCCTTCCTATCAGCTCAAAGCAGTTTGGCCATTCTCTAACCTCTGGCATCAACAAGTAATTTCTGCCCAAAGAACTGCCACTCACTGAATAGTTTCTCTTTTTCGGGCCACTCTCTGTAAATCCTAGAGATGATTGTGTGGGAAAATCATGGTAAATCAGCAGTTTATGAAACACTCAGACCATCCCACCTGGCGCCAGCAACCATACCACAATCAAAGTCACTTAACGCCTTCTCCATTCTGATGCTTAGTTTGATTTCCCAGCTAACTATTTGACCTGTATGCCTAAATGCATTGAGTTGCTGTCATGTAATTAGCAGATTAGATAAGACTTATTAATTATCAGTTGAACTGGTGTACCTAATGAAGTGGCTGTGAGTGAATATGTTCTATGCATAAAAATGACTGATAATTTATTTGGACTTAATAAGATGGGGTAAAATTAAATTAAAATTTTTAAAATATTTTAGGTGGCTCCTTTTCAATATGTTAATTTTTTTTATATCCCCTCTGATCATTTCTAACATTCATTTGCTCACACTAACTATATACTGTGTACATGTCATATGTTTAGCAGCACAACTACTTCTCTCCTTAAATGCAGCCATCAAGTTTTTAAAAGAATTTTCTGGTTAAAATAGCAACATTTATTTTTGGCCATAATTCCATCTATCACAGCATATCAGTGCACCAAAATGCTGTTCCTTTAAGTGACATCACTAAGAGGAAGTGAGTGATATATAGGAGTATGAGGAAGAACTACACAAATGGTGGTGAGTTCAGATTTTGTCTTTCTTTGATAATTGTCTCTATCGAGCATAACAAATCCACCCCATCAGTCAAACAACATGTAATATCTGAAATGTTTTTGAGTAAAACATGATTTTTAAAAAAATTTTGGGCATGTTCATGTGAGGAGTTCTTGGTTAAAGTAAAATCTACTGTGTGTTGTTGGAGTGTGAGTCCTTCAAATAATCTGTGAATTAACATTTTGTATGTACGGTTCCTGGGAATGGCCAGAGTTTTAAAGTATTTATCAGTTCTTGGAGAATAAACATCTGAATTAAATAGATGTTATTGGGTTTTTGGCGTCAGGGTTCGAGGTCACGATGGCTCTATGTATTCGTGTGTATTGCAGACACTTGTCATCCTGTCAAGGATATGACCTCTTTTAACCCTATAAAGTATGTGGGATTTGGAGACTTGGGGGCTCTCTGTATGAGCGACACTTGATGTTATATGTTTGTTAATTGAATAAACGGAGTCCTCTGCCGCCAGAGATCATCTGCTGTCATGCTCGTCGCTTTTTCCACGACAGCGGGATGGGATGGAACAAACCAACTTATATGGCAGAAAGGTTTTGCCTTCAAATCTCCTGGTTGGCCGGGGCCTTTCTGTATGGCGTTTGCATGTTCTGCCTGTGCCTGTGTCAGTTTCTTCCTGGTACTTTCCCCCGCAGTCCTAAGACGTGCATGTTAGGTCAGGTGGTGATTCTAAATTGACTGTGAATGTCAGATAGATAAAGTACTTAAAGTGCATGGAAGAATACACTGTATAAGTGTATGGGTAAATATGTCTTATAGTATGAAGAGTAAGACTTGAAATGGCTCTGCATTTCCATGATATATAAACATTACACTGCTCAAAAAATAAAGGGACACTCGATCATCACAGTAAAGACCAAGTTAATCAGGGATATCAATCTGTCCAGTTAAGAAACATAGACAATTGTGAACTAATGTTTGTGGCTTTGGTGCAGGTCAAAGTAACAATGGGCAATGGTTTTGCAGGTATGGGCCATAGATCCTTGCTCTCCCCTTACCCCACCTGACTGCTTTTTCTCTAGTTTTGCTTTTTGCTAGTGTCCTTATCACTGCTGGTTGCATGAGTTGATGTCTGGGCAAGCTCCTGATGAAACAGTGGATGTTGTTCTGTGGGGATCTCCTTTCAGACCAGGCCATCAGTGAGCTCCTGGACAGTCTATGGCACTATTTGGCGGTATCAGATGCTCTAATATATAATGTTTGTGAGGTTTTCAATTGGATTAAGGTCTGGGGACCACTAGGAACAGTCAGTGGCATCAGTGTCTTCATCATCCAGGAATTGTCTACACACACTGGCCACATGAAGCCGGGCGTTGTACTGCACCACCGTAAGGTCTGACAGTAGGTCTGAGGATTTCAGCTCCATCCCTAACAGCACTCGGGTGCCGCTGGCAAGCACGTGGAGGTCTGTTTGACCCCCACTGAACCTGATCTCGTCTGTGAACGGAACAGGGTGCCAGTGGTGGACCTGTCAATTCTGGTGTTCTCTAGCAAATGCCAGTTGAGCTGCTGGGCTGTGAGCACAGGTCCCACTAAAGGACATCGAACCTCATGCCACGCTCATGAACTCTGTTTACCTGCACGAGTAGCCTGCTGAAAGTCATTTTGTACGGCTCTGGCAACGCTTCTCCTATTCCTCCCTGCACAATGGAGCGGGTACCAGTCCTGCTGCTGGGTCAACGCCCTTCTGCAGGCCATCTGGTGGTATATCCTGTGCACTCATGACACTGTGTTGAGACTCAGCAAACCTTATTGCAACGGCATGTGTAGATTATGTCATCCTTGAGGGGCTGGAATACCTGTGCTACCTGAATGGGCCACAGGTTCCATCTAATGCAACCAGCAGTGATTATTACAGCAGGAAAAAAACAAAACTAAAGAAAAATCTGTCAGGAGAGATAAGAAGAGAGCAATGGTCTGTGAAACATTCCCTTTTCAGGGGTTGTCTTGTTCTTTCCAGTGCACCTGTTGTCACTTTCATTTGTGCCAAAGGAGCTGAAATGGATATACAATGGTTTCTGCTTCCTAAAGACAGATTGATATATGAAGATGAACTGTGGGTTTAACATGTCATTTTTGGCTTTGATGAAAGACAGTGAAATTTCAAAGAGAAAATGGAGATTGCCATGGAATGGCCCAGCCATATCTCGATAGTGGATGCTTTGATAAAACTTGCAACAATACCTTTGTTTCAAAGAATTTCAGGATTGACCAATGACTCTCATAGACTGGAATATAAATAATTCTACGCAATAAATTGTTTGACTTGTTTCCACTTTTTTATATTTGTTCAAAGAAAGATGCTATCTAGAAGTGACCTGTCTTACCTGTGTTGCTCATTTTGTCAAACTTTGGCTTGTAGTTATTAGAAGAAAAATAGCTCAGTGTGCCACCCCTGAGATATAAAGTCACCCTTGAAAATTGAATTAAGAGCCAGCTCTAAACAGTGAATAGCATCCTGTCTTTCTTCCCTAGTTTCCATAACCTGATGATTGTGCGCCGGTTCACCTGTAGAGCCGTTCTGAACGCTCAACTATTCGCCCACTTGAGAAATCCTGGGAACAACCAAGCCATGGCCAGACCCAGTTCAGGTAAAACTCGTTATTTACAGTCTCAAATCTATCACCAGCAACTGTTGTAGCATTTCAGTGCTTTTGTGTGTTTATGTTCAGACCTGGCAGCTTTCAGGGAGATTTTCTCCAAAGCCAAGAATATCGCCATCATCACTGGAGCAGGGGTGAGTGCTGAGAGTGGAGTTCCCACTTTCAGAGGAGCAGGAGGCTACTGGAGAAAATGGGAAGCACAGGTAGGTAGTTTTGGATTCTTCTTTGAAATTGTTTCAGTGGGAGGCATAGGTCATGTTTTGGGTTGTGTTTTTGTCATATTTTTAGACATACAAAATGCTGTGAGCACATTTAAATTCTTATTGTACAATTCAAATCTGATAGGAGCTGGCCACGCCTGAAGCCTTCTCTAGAAACCCCTCACGGGTTTGGGAGTTTTACCACTACCGGCGTGAGGTCATGGTCACAAAAGATCCCAACCCTGCTCATCTGGCCATTGCCGAGTGTGAGGAACGTCTGAGCAAACAAGGGCGCAAAGTTACCGTCGTCACACAGAACATTGATGAGCTCCACCGCCGAGCCGGATCCAAAAATGTCCTGGAGATCCATGGTGAGCAGGAAACAGTGAAGACGTCTGTTGCAAGCATGTGTCAGAATAGAAGTTTTTTCTAAAACTCAACTTTTTATACAAAAATGCCAACTGTCATCTAGTTCCAGCTTCTGAATTTACCTTTAAGCCAGATATCTTTTGTTTTGGATTATAGTGCCAGCAAAACTGGACTTTTGATAGTCAGTAAATCAGGAAAGGAAGGTTAACAAATGACAAGTTTTAAATGATCAAATGATGTACAGTGCAGTGTGTAAGTCTTGAGCACCCTTTATCTCTTATATGTTGCTAGGAAAATGGGAAATAGGTGAAATGATTTATTGAAAAAAATGCGCCAGCATAAATTAATTAGAGTAAGTAAGACTAAAACAGAGTTTGTACAATTGTAACAAGCTTTAAAGTCAATATTTGTATGATCACCTTTATTTTTCATCACAGCCTGAACTCTTGTCATTTCTTTAAGTAGTTCAGGAATAGCTCTCCGGGTTTCTTGAAGGACATTCCAAAGCTCTTCTTTGGATGTTGCCTGCCCTGTGTTCTGTTCTCTGTCAAGATGATCCCACACTGCTTCAATAATGTTGAAGTCCAGGTTCTGGGCAGGCCAATCGATGACAGATAGTGTTCCATTCGGTGTTTTTCTATGTAGGTGGGCTTTTACTACATTGTCAGTGTGTCTGGCATCTTTTCCATTCTGAAAAATGAAGCCATGTCCAAACAGACACTTCTAGATGGTTTATTAACCTTTATTTAACCAGGAAGTGAACTGATGAGATTAAGAATCTCTTTCGTGAGAGTGTCCTGGGCTGATGGGCAGCATTACCCTAGCGTGATTTTCAATGGCAGGAGAAGCCGGAGTGCCTAGAAAAAAACCTTGCAAAAGAACGGGGAGAACATGCAGACTCCACACAGAAGGGCCCTGCCTGGGTTTGAACCCAGGACCTTCTTGCTGTGAGGCAACAGTGCTACCCACTGAGCCACTGTGCAGCCTGTGGTATGGTATTGCAAATCACAGTCTGACAGTGCTTTTCTGCAGTAGCAGTTACATCATTTTCGAGAAGATCAGAAGACCACTGGCTGAAATGCAGCCCCAAATCGCCTGAGCCTCCACTGTGTTTTACAGATGGCTGTAGACTTTCACTGTTGTACTTCTCTCCTGACCTTCTCTGATTTGAACCAGAAATTACCAAGCTGGATTCCTCACTCCTGTTTCCACTGATTTTCAGTTCAGTTCAGTTCAGTTCTGTAATTTGACATACCTCAACCTTTTTGCACTCTTTCCCTTCCCTAAGAATGGCTTCTTGACACCCATTCAAATCAAACCATCTCTGATGAAGCTTTGGTTAACAGTAGATAGATCAAGTGAAGGTTCAGATGTATTCTTCAAGTCCTGTTTCAAGTCTATTCTGGAGTTTTTCCTATATGTGAAGGACACGATTTTCATAGTCATCTGCTGTAAATAGTATATCAGCCCTGCCACTTCTTCTTTTGTACTCCACTTGTCCAGTTTCCTCCAATTTTTTCAGGGACACCCCGCACACCATGTCAAGATATACTGAGTCTTCAGATAATACTTCTTTGGGAATTACTTTGTTGGTGCAAAAAGTACTATTCTATGCCTGTCAAACTATGTTATGTTTGGCATTTTTTGTAGATTCAACTAAAGAAATGAGAACAAATGATGTTTTATGTGACAGGCTGCTGGTAACAAAATGCCTAAAGATAAAATTTAAAAAAGGTTCTTTAGTGAATTGGCTTTTATGTGTAGACACAGCACTGGTTCATCTTTGTGTTAGCTGCCTTTTTTATAAAGTCAATGTTAAGTGACTTAAACAAAAAAACCATTCCTAAATGGTCAGGTACACTGGACTGGACTAAAAATAAGTGAAAAAGCAAAAAATGTCCAAAGAAAAACTCTGAAAGACCTTTAGAAAGCCTGGAGAACTGTTACTCAAGACCACTTCAAAAAAATTAAAGGAATGTCTGGCTCCTTGGAAGCAAAATATAAAGAAATGTGGGGTGGTTCAAGACTTTTGCATACTACTGTATATTGATATAATAGTTATTGGTTCATATTTGTCTTGTGTATTTTTCTTTGAAATGCAGGAAGTCTGTTTAGAACACGCTGCATGACCTGTGGCCATGAAACAGCCAACTATAAGAGCCCCATTTGTGCTGCCCTGGAGGGCAAAGGGTAAGAGCTTCACCTGGCACTGTTTGCTAAATTCCAGTGTTTTTCCCTCAAACAGTATGAAATGTTTTATAAGAGATATTGATCACAGTCATTTGAGCCTCAAATGCCAGAGAAAACTGGCCGTTTCAGTCAGTCAAATGCCGGGGAGCTAAATAACACCCGATGACACGGTGAAAAGGAAAATATGCGGCACATCAAATGTCACTCTGAAAGCCACTTTGTCACTTAGCTGACATTTAAAATGGATGTTGATAGCTGACAAATGTTCCTGTGGTAAATTCCATCTCAGCTGCAGAACAAATAAAGTCACACGCTGAAATTCAAAATGAATAGCAGAGCTGATCGTGCCATGTTGGAATGGATCCGCACTGACTGTGCTGCTTGTGATTCTGATTAAACTCACTTCCTTTTATGTTGTTACTGATCTCCAGGTGTTGTAGACATCCATGTGAGTTTCAATACAACACTGGAAAAAAATCAAATAAATAATGAAATGACTGGAAAAGAAATCAAAAGTATCACTTTGAGGTGAGGTGTCTTTTTATTCAGTGTTGTTATGACTCTCAGACAGAAGGGAGATATTATGGTTTTGACTTGGTCATGCATCTGCCATAGAGATTTTCAACGTTGTTATGATTCATTACAACTTTGGAGGAGCTTCACCAAACTTGGTGGGTATATACCCCCAGAGGAGTAGTAGGCTGCTATTTAATTTCTGCTCCCTGGCCCAAATATTAATGTTGTTATGGGTAAAATTATGTTAGTCAGTTTTATGTGACTATATAAAACTCTTGTAGTGCATCCAGTCGAAGGACTGATGAGCTAATGCCATGAAGAGGCATCCATCCATCCATCCGTCTGTCCATCTGTCATCTGTTATATCGAAAATCACTACTCCTGGAGCATTGGTCAGAGGTTACTGAGACGTGCACACAATGACCACCTAATGGGACTTCACCCAAATTAAGGTCAAGGTTATAGTTGTCATTTTTATGAGCACTTTTCTGTTTTCACCAAAAAAAGAGTGTTGGTCTGGATTGTAACGTTCATACAGTGAGTGCTCGTGTGTGCCCCTGTTGTCCAAATTGCAGCTCGTTTTCTGAAATAACTGTCTGCTGATGTTGTGTGTCTTTGTAGTGTAGTGGTTTACACATTCGTCTCACAAGGGAAAGGTGCTTCAGGTGTTGGTATAAATTTGTTCTGTTTGCTGTGTGATGTTGCGATTTTCATTTCACCTGTTTAATAGAGTACCTCCTTCTGCTGTCATGTTATTTTTTAGAGAAAAAAAGACCTTCTCTGGGCAATGCTTCTAAATAAACCAGTTATTCAGTCTTTTTTTAATTATACTGTCATGAACTTTAACATTTATCTCGCTAATTGAGGCGTGTAGAGTCTGAGCTGTAGCTCTTGGATTTTTTTGCAGTTTCTCTCAGCACTGCACTGCCTGACTGTAGGTAAAGTTGCTGGGGCGTTTGAGCTTGGGGAGATTGTGGCATTGTGTTAACGCTCTTGAATGCTACAGACCAGCAAACTGCCAAAACTTCTGCTTTTATAGAGGTAGTTACACTTGCTGATAATCAATTAAATCAAGCAGCACCTGGCTGCTATTTACTGCCTTAATTCCAATGGAAGCAGTAAGGGTGTACTTAGTTCTTCACAGGATTGTACCTAGTTGACACTTCATTTTTACTTAATTTTTGTTTTTAAAGTGAAAGGGTTGAAGTTATATCAGTATCTCTACTTGTAAACATGTTTGAAAAATATGAATTGCATTTAGCTAACTCGCCTTGCATCACAGATGTAACTTAATCGTCTCCTCAGAGCTCCAGACCCAGACACACAAGACGCTCAGCTCCCAGTCCAGCAGCTGCCCAGGTAGGACACACTCGTGCTCTCTCTAATAGCACTCTGTTCTTTTCAGATGAGCTATTTGTTTTGACGTTTTGTGTGTGTGTGTGTGTGTGTGTGTGTGTGTGTGTGTGTGTGTGTGTGTGTGTGTGTGTGTGTGTGTGTGTTTTTCAGGTGTGAGCAGACAGGCTGTCACGGTCTCCTGAGACCAGCTGTGGTTTGGTTTGGAGAGACTCTGGATGCGGACATCCTCACCCGTGCAGAGAAGGTGTTGGACAGCTGTGACCTCTGTCTCGTGGTACGTGTGTGTTTATATGTGTGCACGACAGAGTCTACGGGCAGTAGTACTTAATGTACTTTGAATTTTATTTCTGTACTTAATTATGTGGTATGTAATCTGTTCTGTGATATAAGCGGGAACATTTTTAGCAAGAAGCATGGTGGTAATTTTTGGCATTCCAGTCATAGAGATAATCTAATTTTGAAACAGTCACTTAACTTTGTATCTCTACTCTCTGCCCCTCCCACCATGCAGGTTGGTACTTCATCAGTCGTGTATCCGGCAGCCATGTTTGCTCCTCAGGTCGCAGTCAGAGGTGTCCCTGTGGCCGAATTCAACATGGAAAACACGCCAGCCACCATGCGCTTCAAGCACGTGTCATTTGCCCTCACACAATCACACGCTGGCATAATTTTTATTATATGTAATTCATACTGTATGGACAGAAGTATTGGGCCACACCTCATAATTATTGATTTCAGGCGTTTCATTCAGTCCCATTGCCACATGTGTATGAAATCAAGCAGCTAGCCACACAGTCTGCCTTTACAAACATTTGTGAAAGAATGGGTCGCTCTAAGGAGAATTCCAGTGTGGTACTTACATCAGCTGTAAGTGGTACTATTGTTAAGTGGAGTCACCGATTGCTGAAGTGCACAGTGTGTAAAGTTACCAGTGCTCTGCTGACTCAGTAACAGCAGAATTACAAACCTCCTCTAGCACCATCGTCAGCAGCACAAAAACTGCACCAGGAGCTTTGTGGCATGGGTTTCCATGGCTGAGCAGCTGCATGCAAGTCTTGAAACACCTAGCACAATGCCAAGCATTGGATGGAGCAGTGTTCCACCACTGGATTTGGGAGAAGTGGAAACATGTTCTGTAGAGCAACAAATCACACTTTTCTGTCTAGCAGTCTGATGAATGAGTCTGGGTTTGGTGAATGCCAGGATACTGTTACCTCCCTGACTGCACTGTCCCAACTGTAATGTTCGGTAAAGGAGGGATAATGGTATGGGGTTGTTTTTCTGGGGTTGCCTGGGCCCCTTAGTTTCCAGTGAAGGGAAATCTTTATCAGCTTACCAAGACATTTTGGACAAGTCATTGCTTCCAACGTTTTTGTGAGAACAGTTTGGGGAAGGCCCTTTTCTGTTCCAGCATTACTATGCCCACATGTACAAAGCAAGGTCTATAAAGGCATGTTTGGATGAGTTTGGTGTGGGAAGAACTTGACTGGCCCACACAGAGTCCTGACCTCAACCTCATCCAACACCTCTGTGATCAGAATCAGAATCAAAAGCCTTTATTAATCCCAAAGGGAGGAAATTGCTTGGGGTCCAGATGCTTCATTATGTATAAAACATTATATACCAATATGAACAGGAACCTGGACAAGGAAACTTAAAAACAAATACATAAAAAGTGAATTGTCCCATAAACACTGAAAGTTAAGGCAACAAAATGGTAAAATATATATGTATATGAAAGATAGAAATAAAATAAAAATTAACTAAAGTAGAACTAGAACAGAGATAATGAGCCAGGCTCTCTCATCCAGCATTAGTGTCTGACCTCACAAATGTTCTTGTGGATGGATAATCAACAATTCCCGCAGACATGCTCCATAATCTTGTAGAAAGCCTTGCTGTTATAGCTGTGAAACATGGACCAACTCCATAACCAGCTCTATAATAGTGCCTATGGATTTAGAATGGGATGTCATAAAAGCTCCTATAGGTGTAATATGAAGGTGGCCCAGTACTTTTGTTCATATAGTTTGTCACATTCAGAGCTTTCTGTAGATAACACTTCATGTTTTTGTTTCAGGTTCCACTTCCATGGCCCTTGTGGGACCACCTTACCCCCTGCACTGGCACGCCATGAGACTGAGCCAAACTAGTAGAGTGTTCTGGACTTCCACTGCACAGAGACCAGCCTGTCTGACACTGAAGAACTTTGCTGGTACAAATACCAAGAAAAATGGTTTCAGTGTGAAGAGTTACCAGTAAGAAGGATGTTGAGATGTGGCCAATAAATTAGAAAACAAGAGGGAACCTTTTTTTGATCTGTCGCACAGATAACACATGGGAAGGGTACTTCTGTATTATAAATACATGAACAGAACTTTGAGGGTTTGCTAATAAAGTGGCTTCTAGATTTTAGAGATTTTTTTATGCATTGTGGTATGATGAGAGTAACTGATGTACTTGCTGTCACACTGCAGCAGATATTGCCCTCATGTCAAATTTCGCCTCTATGTTGTCAGCACTGGTTTGTGATTGTGAAGTTCTGTTTGTTTTGTAAAACTGAGACACTACAAATGACAGTGAAGATGATGAATATTAAATATGACTGCCTTCATCACTCCTTTTGCAGTAAAAAGGCTGCTGATTCCCTGACAGTAGGGGGCAGTGTTTAGCTGCCACTGTGGAGGATGCTGCTGCTTTCCAGTGTGGAAAAAAACGACTCCTTCCAAAGGATTTTTGAGCTCTGCCTGGGATATGTGGTGTTTGTGTATGTTGATGCTGTGTGAATTTATGGACTATGAGGAATGCTGTGCATGATTCCTTCCAGTGGCTATGAGTGTGCTGTTAAAGGCGAGGACTGTGCATTCCCTCGAGCAGTAGTGAGAACAGGGTTTGCATGTGGGTCCTCATGAAAGATTTGTCTCATGTATGTTAAGGTTTTGACACTTTTGGAACAGCTTATGGAAATTTAAGTCAGTTAAAATAAATGGGAGTCTCGTAAAGTGCAATGTCTGTGTGTGTGTGTCTAACATACTGCCGCAGCCTGAATCAGAAAAGATCAGTGAGTTTACTACCGCAGTGTAATAGGCGATGTTCTGCTTTCCTAAAACACCCCAAAGATGAGATTGTGCCTGACACTTGGCTGCTTGGCCACAAACAGCCCAACCCCCCGATTACCATCATCTCAACATAAATACACAGTGTACACTGGCCAAGCCCTGCGCTGAGTTTCTGTGTATTACTGTATAGCTTGACGTGGAATCACACCTGCCCTTTGCAAGATTAGAAGACTATCATTGCTCATTTGAAAGATGAGAAAATTAGTACAGACATTTCATTGATGTGCATATTTTTGTTCTCTTTCTAGGAATATAAACAGGTGCTGAATCTGCTGATTTGGCAAAAAACATTTTTGCTGGAAGCATAAAACGCAGAACTAACATTACAAATTTGCCACCATAAGTGGCCACCAGTGCTTGGCTGATTGTATAGACTACACCCCAGTCTAATGTAGATTACATAAGATGCTCGTGCCTACATGAACAGTGAAGCTAAAGGCCAAAATGATTTCTAATTTTTATGTGAATGTAATTTTCAGTGCAAAATACAGCCTGATTGGCAGCCTGAGTCAGACGAATAAAAATACTATTAGAGTGCTTCCATGCAAAAGTACAGGGGGAGGAATTAGTCTCTTCTGAAAGCACTGGAACAGCAAGGCTAATGAATTAGTTTTTGCTGTGCACTAAAGACATTTAGTTGTGAGATCAAAAGATGAATATGAGAAGAGATATCCATGTTTCAGATTTTATTCCCTGGTATTTACATGTTGACATGTTAAAAAACACAGATCATAACACATTTTTCACCCAGTTTTACAAGTAAACAAAAGTATTGGAACAGAATGCTTTCAACTAACTTAAAAATACTTCCCTTTCTTACGTTCCCTTTTTCCCTGAATTTTGGGACCACAAAGAGACTCTGATCAGAGGACCTCAGTGACCTTTGAGGAATATAGGGACATAAATGGTAATAAATAGGGTGGAGCTAACCCATGTAATGATTTAAAAACAGGTAGGAAAATTTTAAAAACAGTCCTCAGCTGGACAGGTATCCAGTGTAAAGAAGCGAGGATTAAAAGTTGAACAGCTGCGTTTTGGACCAGCTGGAGACAATTGAGGGAAGTGTGATTCATTGTACTGTAAAGTGAATTAATCAAGAAAAAGTTAAGGCATCAATGAACTTTTCAAAATCAAATCAATGGTTTAATCTTAGCTAAAAAATATTAAGTTAAAATATGCTATTTTTGACAAGTGATTTAATTTGAGAATTGAATTTTAAAGGTGTTACAAAAATAACCCACAGGTTCCTGACAGATGATTACATGCTGGGGAAAGGGTGTCAAGATTAATGGTCTGTGTAAGAGAAAGGTCAACACTATGAACAACACCTCTGTCTTGTCTTCGTTGAGTTTTAAAAACATTATGAGACATCCAGGCTTTGACTTCAACTAGACAAGCTAGTAAGTTCTGAAAGGAGTCCTTGGTTTTATTTTTGAGAGGGAGATAAACTTGAGCATCATCAGCATAAAAATAAAATAAAAAGCTATATTTATTAAGAATTGATCCAAAGGGTAACATACAATGAAACCAGAATAGGTCCAAGAATAGACCCTTGGGGAACCCCACAGGAAAGAGGGGCTCTAGCAGAAGAACATTTACCAATGCTGACTGAAAAATTTCTACCGTTAAGACAGGACTCAGACCATTTTAAAACAGTGCCTTGGAGGCCTACACAATCTTTGAGGTGGGAAAGAAGAATAGCATCGTCCACAGTATCAAAAGCAGCACTGAGAGCTAAAAGTATGCGTTACTAAAAGTGCAGCAACATCACCAGAGACAACACAAAATAATAAATCATTAAGGACTTTTAATAGTGCTGTTTCAGAGTTGTGATGAGGTTTGCATCCAGAATGAAAGATCTGAAATATGGCATTTTCATCCAAAAGGGATTGAAGCTGCTGGACATGAAAGACAATTTGAAAATGGGCCTAAAATTTGAAAGGATTGTTCGGTTGAGAATGGGTTTTTTTTTCAATTCAATTTTATTTATATAGCACCAATTCACAACAAAAGTCGCCTCGAGGTGCTTCACACTGTAGAGTAAAGATAAAACAATGTTAAAGAGAAAACCCCAACAATCCGATGATCCCCTATGAGCAAGCAATTGGCAAAGGTGGGGA
>VUQH01080994.1:0-10006 GCA_015106775.1 Etroplus canarensis | reverse complement strand
TTACCACTTTGTAATGTTGCCATTCCTTTTCACAACACTTAAAAGATGTTTAGGGACTGAAGACACCAAGTGATGAAATGTTTCTGTCATGACCTCACCTCCTGGCTGGCCCGTCATGTGTGTTTTGTGTTGTTTGTCTGTGTGTTTTCTCTCCCCCTCTCTCTCTCTCTCTCTCCCTCTGTCGCTCTCCAGGAGGTGTGGGAGCCCGACCCAATTTCCTGCTCGGCTCACCTGTGCACCTGGGCTGTCACACCTGTTGCTGATGCCATCTAGCAAACTGGAGAGCAGTTTTAAGCCGGCGGCGAGCGCTGCTCATCGCCAGTTCGTTGCGAAGCAAGCGTGTTCCTGCTGCAACTTTTCCTTCCTGTGTGGCTGCAGTCTCTCTTGCCTTCATCCTCCCTCCCGAGCTCTGCCCGAGCTCTTTCGATCCATCCTCAGCTGGAGAATCCTGCCGGTTCCTGCCTGCATTCTCATCCTCTCCAGTTTTGAGATAATCTAATAAAGACACTTGAACTTTTTCCACTGCGTCCTGCGTTTGGGTTCTGTCTCCCCGTGGTTATGACACCCCTTAGCTGTGTACTTTATGTTTTGTTCTATTGTTTCTTCCCAGACCACGTTTAGTTCTTTGTTCCTCATGGTTTCCCAGTGTTCACTCTTCTTGTCTCTAGTCTTGGTGTTTTAGTTCATGTTTCCCTTGAATCCTGGTTCTTTGTACTGTGTCTGTTTTCTGTTGACCTGATTTTGGTTATTCCATTCCTAGTATATGTTAGTCTCTGTTCATTGCCCTGTCTGTGTTTACTTGAGTTAGTTCCCTCAGTGTCTCCCTGCTGTGTTCTTGTCCTCTGTCAAGGTCAGCGTTGTGTTTAGCAGTCATGTTTCTTGTTTCCTGTTTTACTTTTATATCAGTCTCGTTCTGTGCTTTGTGTTCAGTTTTACTTCCAGCCCTTTATTGTTGTCACCTGTGTTCTGTTCCCACCTGTTGACCTATTTATGCTCTGTCTCTCCTGTGTTCAGTGTTGCGTCGTTAGTCTTCCTGAGTCTTTCTGATGTCGGCCTTATGTCAGCCTTAGTCTCCTCTAGTCTCCCTGAGTACTTCCCTGAGCCCTTGTATGTCAGCATGTGTCTTAGTTTCTGCTTCCTGTTTTGAGCTTCATGGACTTTGTTACTTAAAGCTCACTTTTTGTTCTATCCCCTGAGTTCTGGAATCTGCATTTTGGGTCCACATCTCCACAAGATGGCAAACCACAACAAGAAGTAATTATAGTTGATGAGTCATGATAGCCATTTTGCATTGTGATAGCACTTTATCGTAAACACTAGCTAGCAGAAGCACAAGAGCAAGTTTTCAAGTCTGTGTGTCCTTTCTGAGCCACTATAGAAACATGGTAGCTCCTATGGAAGGGGACCTGTTAATACTGTAGATATACAGTAAATATGTTTTTCATAAGTAAACAGCAACATGATTATTATCCTAGAGTGACTGTATACAATAAAAAGCATAAATAATCACATCATTATACATTGCTCCTCTCCCTCTGTTAAAGTCCTCAAGTTTGCAGATGATACACTCATCGGCATCATCCGTATGGTCTGCATACACACTGGAAGTTGAAAGACTGGTCCACTGGTGCAGCCACAATAATCTGGAGCTGGATATACTCAAGACAGTGGAGATGACAGTGGACTTCAGGAAGAGCCCCCCCACACCCACCCCCACCAACCACACCCACCCCAGCCCCCCCTAACCCTACTGAACAGAACTGTGACAGCTATGGAGACCTTTAAGTTCCCAGGAATGACAATCTCCCATGATCTGAAGTGGGCCACCAGCATCAACTGCATCATTAAAAAGGCCCAGTAGAGGTTGCTCTTCTTGTGCCAGCTGAGGAAGTACAACCTGCCCCAAGATCTGTTGGTGCAGTTCCACTGAACAATCTCAATAACGGTCTGGTTCACCTCTGATACCTTGCATGACAAGATCAGAGTGCAAAGAATCAATAGATCAGCAGGTAAGATCACAGGACGAGACTTACCTACCCATCAGGACTTATTTACTTCCAGAGTCAGGAAGAGGGCAGAGAAAATCATCGCTGACCCCCCATATCCTGGCCACCAAATATTTGAACTCCTTCCCTCCGGCAGGTGCTTCAGGTCTTTTAGACCCCAAAACCACCAGACACCAGAACAGCTTCTTCCCACATGCAGTAATGCTTCTCAATGTTTAAACCTCAGCACAACAACTGTGCAACAATTAATAATTAACTGTGCAATAATTAACCAAGCAATAGCAAGTTATTTTAGCAATAACAAATTTCTGGTACCATTGTTGATGATTGTGTGTGTGTCTCGCTGTTGTGTCTTTGTGTACAATGAGAGATCTGACACCAAAACAAATGCCTTGTGTGCACATGCATACTTGGCCAATAAACGTGATTCTGATTCTGATTCTTTACAGGTAGTGTAATGATTTGACTGGTAAGTTTAATCCTTTCCCTGTTATCTGCTTCTCCATGCAGCACATTTCCCTAATTCCTGTTTAAACAGGTAATGAGAAGCTACCAGTCAACCATTCTTCTTTGCCGATGAGAGTAGCTTCTGCTAACATTAATTTTCTCGACCACAGCTAAAGAATGCAATGTTAGTGTGTGCAGCAAGATACTCCCACACTTGCACTTCCCAGACCATTGTGACTTTACCTGGATTCAGGACTCTTTGACAAATGGCATTGTCAGTTTGAGCTGTATGAAGAAATGTAGAGGAATTGCCCTAGTTGTGATTAAGAGTGGTAAAATCCTGGGCATGTTGCTGTGAGGGGATGTTTCTCTGGCCTGAATACTTAGCTGCTAGCTGTGGAATCTGTCCATAATACTTGCTGAGGGAATTCCTCATTGCTGTTGTTATTTAAAGCAAGACCAATAAGTATAGAAAACACAGAAGGCCTGATGGTTCCTCAAAAGTGACATCATAATGTTTCCCAAGGTCCTAAGTCTCACTTCCTCCATGTAGGCGGATGTAAGGAGGTCAAATAGTTCTCCTCGGTTGAATTTTTCCCACAGATAGTTTCTGCCCCTTGAAGTCGTTCTTATCAGGCTGATTTGGGTTCAAATGGTCTCATTTCTCATAAGTTTGTTTTGAATTAGTAATTTAATGCTGTGAAATTGGGGTGTAACTTCATGATTGGTAGCTCTGACTTACTCACGTCTCATTGGATTTGTGGAAAGAAGTTAGATACGGTGAACAAGAATTGTTTTCTAAATTAAAAAAATAACAATAAAAAATCACCCAATCAGGGACAGAGAGGCAATGATTCTAACAGTCTGATGCATTAAGTTTACCATGCAACAAATGAGACAGTATTTAGATTTGCATAACCCTGAATTACTTCAAAGTGTTGTCTCAAAAACACTAACCAGATTAGTTGTCTTACATAAATTAAAAAGAAACAAAGAAAGATGCATTTAATTCCTTCATTGTAATACTCTGATCTCCATCCACATTCTTTGTAAAAGAAGGTCTGACCCAACCTCTATTCTGCATGGAAACATCAAAATCCTCTTGTCTACAGTTCAGTTTTTGCCACTGTACTGCAATTACTTTTGACCCAGGAGATGATGTCAGGGTTTCAGCCATGTTTGCTGGGTATGGATAATTAATGACCATCTTTGGCACCACTTACTGAACATGCAGGTGACACTGAACAACATCTGTTTAAGATTTGCTGCCACAGGCACAGATACAGAGTGCCTTTACTATGTCATACCACAGCATTCATTTTAGATCTGAGCTCCTTGTTGTATCTTGTTGATTTTGATTTGTTGAGCCCTTTTTTGTCTTGCTGCTGTAAGACAGTCATTTTTCAACTTCTGGGATAAATAAAATATTTCTTATCTTAGCTTCCCAGCGAACATTTCAACTTTAAATAAGCGTTAGCTGTCTTCTGTTGACGTCTAGTCATGAGTTGCGGACGTTCCCTCCATGTCAGTTCTAGATACTTCATAAACATGACTTGGATGTGCATTGTTACACTTTACAACAAGAAAAATATTGTGTTCCAGAATTTTTTTCTACCAAATCTTTATTGATTAGAATAAAACAAAATTCTTTTTTTTAACAGAAATATTAAGATAAAAAAAAATCAATCGTTGCCTTGTGGGTGTCTCAAAACTGGCAGCATCTTACTTATGTGTGCATTTGTTTTCCTAATAAACTAACTTTATATGTAGAAAGCAGCATCTCAAGGGTTACATTGATGACATCAGCACAAAGGCATTATGTGGAAAAACATTGTATCCATCTTTTCAGAAGCCTGCGATAATCAGATTAATTGTTTGATTAAAAAATAAAGATGTATTCAGTTCCTTCCTTTCAATAATCTGATCTGTTTCTATTTCTCATTTTGTAAGAGATGGTCTGACCTGATCACTATTCTATGTTTAAATAATGTCAACATCTGTCGATCTGTGATTCAGATTTTGCTGTCTTATCGAGACCGGTTTTGACTTGGGAGATGGCATCAAGGTTTCAACCATGTTTGCTGGGTTATGATCTGCTGACTCAATCTGAAGAGCCGAAGGCTCCATAAATTTGTTCCCATCCAGCCATCCTTTTTCTTCCACTTATCCAGCTCAGGGTCGCAGGCCCTGAGGTACACACAAGACAGGTTTCTGGTCTATTGCAGGGAGTCCCCACAACATCTGGAACATCCTTTGTGGCGCCATATTGTTATTAAACAGGCTAGAGCTATATCAAAATTGCTATATTTAGGAGCAATCAAAAATTGTGGAAATTTTAAAGGCAATGTGAAATGATTACACAATGTTGGCCATGTCTTCCTGTGTATTCTTTGTGATTTTGTTTTGATTTTGCTTGAAAAGTGTAGGCTACAGTTGGGTTCTGATGTTTCGTTGCCAGCTGGCAGCTCTTACAGGGCTATCACTATATAATTGGTGACTGGGATTTTTATTTTTGGGGGGAAGGTATAAAGAAAAGGGGATGGGGGAGGTGAAGAGGTGCTTCAGTAATAAGAAAAATAATGTTTTGTTGTGTTGTGTAGTGGTTTACACATTGCCTTTATATAAAAAAAAGGGCCCCTGGTTCGACTCCAGATGGGGACACAAGCCCCTCTCACCGTGGAGGGTTGCACCAGAAAGGGCATCCAGTGTTAAATCTCTGCTGAATTACTGATGCAGATTAATCCATTCTGGAGACCCCTGGGGGAGGATACAAGGGAGCAGCTGAAGGTACTGTTAGTTTTTAAACATGACTGTATGTCAGCCTAGTAGACTCCCAAAATAAAATTACTAGCTTCTAAATAAGCATATTTACAAAAACAGCATGACACATTTTGTCAAAGAAATTAATATCATTAATAAATAAGTGAGACACATTACATGAGTATACCATGCAAATTAGTCAAACATCTCCCATTGCTGTTATACACTGGCTAGGTGAGAAAAGCAAATTAAGTTCACACTGTTGATGGACTGTCAAAACAAAGACAGTAATAGGTTTATTGCAGGAATAAAGTAATTTTGACAGCTAATATCTGTTAATGCTGCAGCACATAAATAGAAGCCTGAAAATTACGTTCCATGTTTTTTTATTATCTAGAAATGTTGGCTTGTGGTCATTGAGAATATTTTAAAAGTTTTCGATGCATCCATGTGAGTGAAATAACTTCATCAGTGACTGTTAGAAAGAACAGAGAAATGCCGTGGGTGTTGAAATGTAGCCTGGATCATTTATTGATTTCACATTTCTGGAATTCTTGATGTCTGTTTTTTTTTTTCTTGACATAAACATCAGGCCTCCTCTTCGAATTCTGAGCCTAATCAACACCTCTCTGACAGTATTTAGCGTGTTAATGGCAGTGTAACACTTCTACTACTTTTAAGGGTTAGGCAGACATGGCTTCACACGTCTTAGAATAAATATATCTAAACTGATATCCCACTAGAATATATCCAGGCAGTATAAGCCTGTTAGCATCTCAAGTGCAGGACATATTTAACAATCTGGCAGCAAGTCTGTGTATACATTTATATTTGACAAATTCCTCTTTGGGCGTTGGGCTCCAGAACTTCAGCTTCTACAGATCTAACACAAACACAAATTTCTGCGAGACAACAAATCACCAGTAGTGTCAGCAGAAACGTATAATATAAATAGAAATTCTGATATAAAGATTACCTATAATTGTTGAAATAACCCTTTTGGCCTTTTTTGTCACTGTACATCACAATAGACTGCATACTATATAGAATACAGATGCAAATTTATCTGGTGCACATCCATGATGTGACTTTTCCATTCTACCACATCCCCAAAGTGCTCTGTTGGATTGAGATCCGGTGACTGTGGAAGCCATCTGAGTACAGTTTCACCCTACCATCTGACTGTCGAGGTAGAAAACAAGATCATTCAGAGGGGGCAAAGTTTTTCTAATCTTCTATTGTCCAAATGTGGTGAGCCTGTGCAAACTGTAGCCTCAGATTCCTGTTTGTGGCTGACACAAGTGGCACCTGGTGTGCTCTTCTGCCGCTGTAGCTCATCTGCTTTAAGGAATGATGTGTTGTGCATTCAAAGATGTTCTTCTGCAAGAGTGAATATCTGAGCTACCCTTTCCTTCCCAAAAGCAGTCTGGCCATTCTCCTCTGACCTCAGACATCAACAGGTTTTTGGGGTTTTTTGTATGTGGTTTTTTTTTTTTCCACCCGGAGAACTGCCGCTCACTGGATATTTTCTCATTTTTGCACCATTCTCTGTAAACCTGAGTGATGGTTGTGCAGGAAAATCCCTGCAGATCAGCAGCTTCAAAAAAAACTCAAAGACTGTCTGGCACAAGGTTACTACAGTTAACTAAAACTAAATCAAAAATAATTTTAGATAACTGAAATAAAAATAAAAACTAGACTTTTGGGAAAAATCTAAACTAACTAAAACCACATTGTGTGCTCATGAAACTAACTAAAATAAAATAAAAATATACAGGAAATGTCCTTAGTTCTAGTCTTTGTCAGCGGGGGTAAATTTGGTCAGTCACTCTGTCTGTTTAGGCTTTGGTGCATCTGTTTATTGACACTCAGGACATGACTGTGACTCATCTGCCTTTACAACGTGTTGTGTTTGTATTGTAATGTCTGATCTAAACATCTGAAATCTTCCCTTGACAAACACCATCCATATTAAAATAATTAAGAAAACTAAAAGTAACAAAAATTTAACTAAAACTAAACATTTTCAAACAATAAAAATTAAACTGAAACGAGCAAACCCACTCTGGAAACTAACTGAAACTGGACTGAATTCAAAACAAAAACTCAAAATGAAATTAAAATCAAAACGAATTAGAAAATACAAAACTATAATAACTCTGGTCTGGCACCAACAACAGCGCCACATTCAAAGTCACTTATATTACCTTTTTTCCCCCCATTCTGATTCTTGATGTGAACTTCAGCAGGTCACCTTGGCCATGCCTGCATGCCTTGACTTGCTGGCATGTGATTGGCTGATTTGAAATTTGTGTTAATGAGCAGTTGAACAGGTATGCCTAATGAAATGCCCAGTGAGGGTATTTCAGGTGACCGCTCAGCGCTCACTCTGTTCGTTGGTACTGTTAACGGACAACAATATTTTACTTCTTTAGAAAAAAAAAATCCACTAGGAAAATTATGTACAGACTTGAGACGCACACCTTATAGTGATCAGTGATGTTAAACAGGTGGTTTAAGTTCATTCTTAGTTAAATTACCATGAAAAATGCATGCGTATTTCCCAGTAATTCTTCTCTGAATGGCACTTAAAGAATCAAAGAACAAAGATGAATGAGCGGAAAAGTGAACATTAGTCAATCAATTGAGCTAATGAATGAAAAGTGAGCTATTACACTGTACTAAGAAGACCAAAAGTGAGTGGATTCGTCTTAGCTAAAAAGGCATGGAGAAGTGATAGCTCTCTAAAAAATTAGGAATATGCAGTTATGAAACGCTTATATTTTCTCCACAGCGGGGTCCTTGCTACTGCCAGTGCCATTGTTGCTGTTTGTTCAAGGACCATGTAATTATTACAGTGTGTGTTAAAAGCAGTAAATCATGGTGATCAAAACAGACCACTGTTATTATCTGGCATTAAGCTCAAGTCTCTATCCTGACACTGGAAAAAGAAAGGTTTCGAATAACATTGGCATAGTTTCTGTGGTTAAATCAAGTCTGGAGTTTTGAAAGCATAGTGGTGGTCTGGCCGGGCGACTGCAGCAAAGTACGAAGGGGATATCTGACACTACATGTATGTGGTGAAAGTTGAGCTTCCCTCCCTTCTGCCCAGCGTTACTTTAGAGGTAATATTTCAGCAGTATGTACACATTTGCTGCTCTATGAGAAGATCACATCAACAAGACAAATTAGGTCTAATGAAAATTGCTGAACTCGCTCTAACCTCAGGAAAGTTAGTGAAACGTAACAGTAAAGTAAGAGATGGAGATGATCAGATTTCATATATTTCATTGTAGCAGCAGAGCATAAATATTTCTATTTAAAGGGTAGCTATATATTACAGTATCCATTAATCATTCCTTGTGTAAGGTACAGTAAGTCAAAGTTGGAAGATCTTAATAAAAAGACTGCTGAAGCCCTAAGTTACCTTTAGCAGTCTTTTTATCAGTCCTGACAAGCATTCAAAGATGGATGTATGGATGTATGGATGGACTTAAAACTCTAATCTAGATTGTGGCCTACTTCTGCCAGGATGACAGGGATATTACTAATGATGTGATAAAGATTGTTGTAACCAGAGGTGCCACAATGTCTGATCCAGCCAGCACAAGCATTATGAATGAGGGATCAGAAGTCCTGAAAGACCTGGACATTCCATGATTCTGCACTTTGCATTAGCCTATATATCCACTCCACCCAAATTTTGTTGTGCAACCTGCAGCAGCTGCACTGTTCACAGTTGGTCACCCAGCTGAAACAAGTTAAAATAATGAAGATGTGTTTTTATCCACCACCAACAACTCTGCATATTGTGCGAAGTGCTACTTTTTGCCTGTTTTATTCTTGAACATTCTGAGAGTCAAGCACTGCATTCAGTTTAAAGATTAGTCCTCCAAAATTCATGTTAATGTTTTTGTTTGATCTTGTACAGGGGCAACTTCTTTGTAAAATCCTGCAATTATTTGACTTAATGTTTTCATTTTGAGCTCCCAAACAGTGTTAGTTTTGGCAAAAATCTAGTTTAGGGATGGATATATTGTTTTATTTTTGTAAGTTCTGCATATTTTGTGCATGCATGAAGTTACAAAAATTTGTCACTATTAAAAATAATAACCATTTGAACCTAAGTGAACATTGGTTTTGCAATAAACGGTGTTTGTCAAACTGGAATTTTTATATGTCATTTACTGTGACTGAAGTGAGAATTAAGGTAACAGGCATTTGTCACGTTATGATCCAAATGTGGACAGACACAGAAGTAAGGATTAGAGTGGTTTTAATAAAACACAAGGTGAAAACACAAAGCAAAGGCTTCAGAGTTGATTGGAAGGTTCAGGGTTAAAGTCAATGAGAGTGGGACCCACTCCCAGAGTGGGAGTGGGTCAGGTAGAACACTCAGGTCCAAAGAGCAAGAGTGGGTCAGATAGGTTTTTTCCTGAGAATCCAGGTGGAAACAGGGTATGTTCAAACTGCAAGCAAAAGCGCCCAAATTTGACGTTGTCCACATGTGACCCATATCAGATTTTTAATGACTGTCTGAACAGAATGAATCCAATTTTTTCACATTGGATTCAGGCCACTTTCAAACTTGGTCCTAAACTGCATATGTGTCCGCTGTTTTTCTTTTTTTTTTTTTTTTTTTTTAAACCTTTCCTTTTTTGCAGTTTTAGCAAGCAGAATTATGGTTTGAATGTTTTTTTGTGCCAAACACATTTAATTTACTAGAAGGAGCTCCATAATCTCTTTGGCCTCCTGTTGTTGCTCTCCTTCTTTCTTTCTTTCTTGCCCGCCCC
>VUQH01080993.1:0-14138 GCA_015106775.1 Etroplus canarensis | reverse complement strand
CTCATTGGTAATTTGGCAGAGGTTTTACACTGGATGTCCTTCCTGATGCAACCCTCCATGGTGAGAGGGGCTGGAATAGAACCAGGGACCTTTCGCTTGTAAGGCAAATGTGTAAACCACTACACTGCTGGGACACACTTCTGAGCTACTTTAACAAGTGAAATTCCTCCATGGGAATCAATAAAGAATGACAATTGTTTCCCTACCTGACTAGATTGACCGGTGAGATAGGGCTCAAAGTCATTGTCATGGACCGTGTCCTTCTGGTGGAGGGAGCCATTCTGCACTGAAACTGGAAAGGCTAAGAGAAAAATCAAAGCCGAACATTAGAATTCAAACAAACCTCAAAAACAACAAAATGCAGCCAAATCTATCTGTTTTTTAATAATATAATATCTCATGATGCATTCACAGTGAAGTTAATAATGAAGCAAATAAAACACTACCATGTGATCAGTGGAAATACGCAAATAAACAGCTGTGCAGTGTGCACCACATAACTAAAGACAAGCGAGCTGTGGTCAAAATGATGGATGGACAAAGAGAATTAAAATAGATTTTTCTGTCTGCCTGTTAAATAAATGTAGCCTTTAGAAGGTGACCATTTGAAATATGTGAGATGCCTTAATCTGAAAAGCTTTTTGCCCTTAGAGAGATGTACAACCCCAATTCCAAAAAGATTGGGATGCTGCATAAAATATAAATAAGAACACAATGCAAGGATTTAAAAATCTCATTCACCAATATTTCATTCACAAAAGAGCATGGAAAATAGATCAAATGTTGAAAGTGAGACATTTTACTATTGCACAAAAAATACTAGCTCATCTTGAATTTGATGGCAGCAACACATCTCAAAGAAGTTGAGACAAGGGCAACAAAAGGCTAGAAATGCCTTCCTAGATTCCATCATCTATAGTACATAATATCATCATGAGATTCAGAGAATCTGAATACATCTCTGTGCACAAGGGACAAAGCCAAAAACCAATACTGGATACTAGGGATCTTTGGGCCCTTAAGTGGCACTGCATTGCAAACAAGCATGATTCAGTCATGGAAATCACTGCATGGGCTCAAGGACACTTCCAGGAATCATTATCTGTGAACACGGTTCGCTGTGCCATCCACAAATGCAGGTTAAAGCTCTATCATGCAAAGTAGAAACCAAATGTAAACATTATTATTAACCTTTATTTAACCAGGAAGTGAACTCTTGAGATTAAGAATCTCTTTTGCGAGAGTGTCCTGGGTTGATGAGAAGCATTACCCTAGCATGTTTTTCAATAGCAGGAGAAACAGGAGCACCCGGAGAAAACCTGTGCAAGCACAAGGAGAACATGCGAACTCCACACAGAAGGGCCCTACCTAGATTTTGAACCCAGGACTGTCTTGCTGTGAGGCAGCAGTGCTAACAACTGAGCCACCATGCTGATGATTCAAAAACATCGCCATCTTCTCTGGGTCAAACCTCATTTAAAAATGCACTGAGGCAAAGTGGAAAACTGTTCCATGGTTAAACGAATTGAAACTTGGAATTCTTTTTGGAAATCATGGACGCAGTGGTAATGACATAAAAAAGGAAAGCGCTCAATCTAAAAATGGTGATATATGAGTGTGCATTAGTGCTCATTGTACTGGCTATTTGCACATCTGGAAGGGCATCATCAGTGCTGAAAGGTATGTACAGGTTTTAAGGCAACATTTTTCCCTTCGCAAACTCTTTTTTTCAGGGAAGGCCTTCCATATTTCAGTATGACAATGCTAAACCACATATTGCAGCTATTACAACAGCATGGCTTCATAGTAGAAAAGTCCAGGTGTTGGACTGCTCTGTCTGCAGTTCAGACCGTTCACTGAAAATGTTTGGTGCATCATGAAACACAAAATATGACAAAGACAACCCAGGACTGTTGAGCACCTGTAATCCTCTATCAGACAAGAATGGGACAACATTCCTCTCCCAAAGGTCCAGCAGCTGGCTGTCTCAGTTCCCAGAAGAAGACGTAATGCTACAGTGTTAACATGGCCCTGTCCCAACTTTTATGACACGTGTTGCTGCCATCAAATTCGAGATGAGCTATTATTTCTTTAATGAAACAGTAAAATGTCTCACTTTCAACATCTGATCTGTTTTCCACATTCATTTGTGAATGAAATATCAGTTAATGAGATTTTCAAATCACTGCATTGTGATTTTAGTTGTATTTATGCAACTTTCCAATCTTTTTCGAATTAGGGCTGTATGTACCACTAACCTACAGCTACAGGAACATGGTTCACATTAGGTAATGATACAGACATTTAACACTTAACAATGAACATATAGTGCCAGGTATTAGACTGTAGTATGCTATACAGGTTTTTGTTGTGTTATCTTTAGATACAGAAAACATCCGGACAGAAACAACTGTCTCTTACCTTTGCTTGCATCTTGTCCTTTCGATGTCTTATTAGTCATGTTGGAAGGAGAAAAAAAAAAAACAGAGAACTTGTGTGGGTCACGACAGGAAAATTCAGAGCATCAACACATTACCCTAGCTTTACACTGACATTTCCTCTGAAAACCACTCTGACACATAAAAGCCATCAGCGCAGAGCGGTGTGTGATGTTATGACCACAGGGAGCTGTGGTCCAGGCCTCGGTTTGTTACCAGCAGAGAGTAGTTTTCCAGCTCTCCTCCCCTCTCTGCTGGCTAACATAGCTCACTAGCAGGCAGCGGGGGCATCGTGTCCAGAGTGGGCTTGCTCACACGGCTCATCTCGCCTAACCTGCAGAAATGACAACCTGCGGCTGAGAGCGTCCCCCTCTGCTGCTTACCTGAGGGTCAATGCTAGCGGCAGACATCCTTCATTCACCAGGTGCTGTGTTAGACTGGAGCCCCGACGAGACGTGCGGCGTGTGAGCCGCACACTCCGCTGTAGTGGAGAGGCTGTTAGCCGGAGAAGCTGCCTGCCCGCTCCGCGTTACTTCGCCGACAGTTAAACACAGTTAGCAGCTGCTGTTAGCCGGTGTCTCTGCGCGGCCCGGACAGTTTGCTCCTCGTAGCCCTGTCGGCATTAATCCCGCGGGGCTTCGATCCGCTCCAACCCCCCTCCTCTCCGACAAATTAAAACCCGACCAGCCTCGGTGGCCCTGCTTCACTTGCCCCAAACCAGCTTCATCCGGGCTCTGCGGGGCGGAAATGACGCTGCTGACGTAGACGACGCGTCCACGGCTACCTAGCAGCAGTACATTTGTTTATTTCCAGCAAAGAACAATACGTCATCAAATTGCCCTTTTTTGTCAGGTTTTAGATTATAAAATAAAATCGGAGACTAAAGCATAATCCTGGTTTAAAAAAAGAATTGTTACCAATTCTAATTACTATGAATCAGTTTTTTTCTTCTTCCTCATCTCCTTCATCTCACTCTGCATGTCCTCCTTCACTACATCATCAACCTTCTCTGTGCTCTTCCTCTTCTCCTCCTGCCTGGCAGCTCCATCTTTAAAATCCTTTGCTACTGTCCACTATCCCTCCTCTGCACATGTCCAAACTATCTCAGCCTTGTCTCTCTGACTTTGTCTCCAAACCACTCAACCTGAGCTGTCCCTCTGATGTACTCATGTCTAATTCTGTCCATACTGGTCACTGCCAGTGAAAATCTCAACATCTTCAATTCTGCCACCTCCAGCTCCACCTCCTGTCTTTTCGTCAGTGCCACCTTAAACCTTCCCTTTCACTCGTCTCCACCCACTCCACCCTGCCTGCACCTGTCTTGTCCATTGGTCATTGCTTTGGATGGTTGGCCCCAGGTATTTAAACTCGTCTAACTTCACTAAGTCTACTCTTGCATCTTCACCATTCCACCTGCCCCCTGATGTAATCCCACCCCCACCTTGAACCTATCTGTCACTCCTACTGGACACTTCATCACTGTCTTGCTATACTCATACTTGTCCTGCATCACCCTCACATTCTTCTCTGCCACTCCTGTTCTGACATCCTCATGAAATAGTAAAGTTCCTTTCTTGGCACCCTGTCATATGCTTTTTCTTGATCTGACCTTCTCTGTTCTTCTCCATCAACACTCTCAAAGCAGACATTGCATCTGTTGTACTCTTTCTCAGCATGAAGCCATACTGCTGCTCGTCGATGGTCACCTCTCTTCTTAACCTAGCTTGAACAGTTACTATGAATCAACTAATGAATTATCTATTCATTTAAAAGTCTTAAAATTTTATGACACTTTTGATCTATATACTACACAGCTTATGTTTAAAGTAAGAAAGTAAGTTATCAAGAAACTCTATACATGGTCTTTTTGAAACAAGAGAAGATGTATATGAACTTAGGAGGACAGATCTGTTTAAAATACAGATACAAGTTTTAACATTAAGAAAAACTGGGGTTAATTTGTGGAATAGGATTACAGAAGAAGTAAAACAGACTACAACTCTCTCCAAATTGAAATTTGTCTTGTGTTCTGTTTGGTCTGCCCATCTTCTTTTTCTTTTCTTTGGTCAAATGAGAACAGAATTAAATCATTTCACCTTTTCAGTCTAGCAGAAAGGTGATACAAGTGACGTTGAACATGACATAGTTGTTTGTGCCAGATGAGCTGTTCTATTTCAGAAACTGCTTATCTCCTGGGCTCTTCCTACACAACCGTGTCTGTGGTTTACAGAGAATGATCTGAAAATGAGAAAATATCCAGTGAGTGGCAATTCACCAGGCAAAAATGCCTTGTCGATGCCAGAGGTCAGAGAAGAACGGCCCGACTGCTTTGAGCTGATCAGAAGGCAACAGTAACTCAAATACAACCAAGGTATGCAAAAGAGCATCTCTGAACACATAACACATCACACCTTGAAGGAGATGGGCTGCAGCAGCAGAAGACCACACTAGGTGGCACTCCTGTCAGCTAAGAACAGGAAACTGAGGCTGCAATTCATACAGGCTCAACAAAACTGGCCAATAGAAGATTGGAAAAACATTGCCTGGTCTGATAAGTCTCAATTTCTGCTGCAACATTCAGATGGTCACAATTTGTAGTAAAAAATGCAAAAGCATGGATCCATCATGCCTTATATCAGTGGTTCAGATGGCTGCTGGTGGTGTAATAGTGTTGGGGATTTTTCTTGGCACACTTCAGGCCCTTGAGTACCCAGTGAGCATTGAAACACCACAGTCTACCTGAGTATTGCTTCTGACCATGTCCATCCCATTATGACCACAGCATACCCATCTTCTGATCGCCTTTTCCAGCAGGATAACACACCACATCACAAAGCTCAAATAATCTCAAACTGGTTTCTTGAACATGACAATGAGTTCACTGTACCCAAATGGCCGCCACAGTCACCAAATCTCAATCCAATAGAGCACCTTTAAGATGTGGTGGAAAGGGAGATTCGCATCACGGATGTGTAGCCGACAAATCTGCAGCAGCTGCATGATGCTATCAAGTCAATATGGACCAAAGTATTTGAGGAATATTTCCAGGACCTTGATTAATTTATGCTATAGAGAACTAAGGCAGTTCGGAAGGCAAAAGGGGGGTCCAACCCAGTACTAGGTGCACCTAAAAAAGTGTAACACAGTGTAGCAAGCACAATATATTTCATCTAAATTGTAGAAGAAATAAAATACAAAGAAAAGTAATTTGAAATAATATACCAAAGTATTAGACTTATATTTCACCACTGGTGGAGAAAGCATATACTGTATGAATGATTAAATATTAAATGATAAAGAAAATTATCAGCAGTCCAGTACAAGGCAGAGTGTGGGCATAGTTTATTCCATTGAATTACTAACACACATTAAACAAGTTGATATGCTTGTATTAATGATAATGAACATATTAATGATTTGCACATTTTACAAAACATCAGAAAGAAGCAGCTACTTATTTACAAATTTAAAACCACATTTTTCTATTAGACAGCTGAACTTACAGTCATTAACATGCATGCAAAGAGGTAGATTTACTCTTAACTAAAAAACATAGGCTTGTGACATTCTGAAAATTCCTGTTTTGAATTAGGACACAGTGGAGGGTATGCACACAGCAATCTCTGTGTGTGTTTTATTCACATCCATGCCATAGATGATGCATTATGAGAGTCTGCAGAGTTCTTTGATCTTCTGCTCGGTTCCTTCTGAGCTTCTCACTTTCTTTTTGTGGTTATTTGTAATCTAAGAAAACACGCACACAGGAAATACATTGTACATGAGGTGGTGGAACTAACCTAGATCAAATGGGTTCAGAAATTTGTGGTGTACTTACCACTGAATTGTTACACTAGAAGAACAACTGAGAGGGTTTGGACGGATGGTGAAATTCACCATTGACATTAACTAGAATAAATATAAAACAAAATGAATGCAAGAAACGGTGTATCATTTTATGCTTCCTCAAAAATGAATTATAACTGAATAAATTTATAAAATGTAAGAACATGAAATCATATTTGTAAAAGATTTATAGCTGTGAATATCATTAATCAGGGGGATACTTACAGCTGTCTTCCTCATCAGAAAACGTGTTGGCTACATAGCAGGCATAAAGAAATCCTGGAAGCTGTGGAATTAACACAAAAATACATTAACAAAAAACAGGGTGACTTTTAAAATTTTCTGAGCTTTTTCTTCATGTAATATATCACAAATCACAAAGCAAACATCATATTGTCTTATCATTGAAAGATTGTATGTCCTGCTGGTAAAAATGTGTAAATAATGACCTTTAGAATCTCATTTTTATTAGTAGTAACACATATGCTTTCTTACTAAGAGAAAATATCCATGTCTTTAAATGTAAAATGTATCATGTACAACATCATCTATATTGTCTATGGGAAAGTCCCTCTATCAGGTCAATCTCATGGAAATTTGGTTTTATTCATTAAAAAAGATAGCATTTAGGAGAAACCAAATAAACACCTCATACCAATATTCAAGCACGATAGTGGAAGGGTGATGATTTGAGCTTTTTCTACAGTCACAGGACCTGGGCACCGTGCAATCACCGAGTCAACAATGAACTACTCTGTATTCCAAAGTTTTCTGGAGTCAAATGTGAGGCCAGCTGTCTGACAGCTAAAGCTTGACAAAACTGGGTCAGGCAGCAGGACAATGATTCCAAGCAGAGCAGCAATAATCAAGATGTTGCAATGACCCAGTCAAATCCCAGACCTCAGCCTGATTGAAATGCTGTGGCAGAGCCTTAAGACAGCAGTGCATAAACAAATGCTTGTAGACCTCAATGAACTGAAGCAACAACTGAAAGAAGAGTGGGCCAAAATTAATCCATAATGATGTGAAAGAATAATAAAATACAGAAAACAATTACTTCAAGTTATTGCTGGTAAATGTGGTTCTACAAGCTACTGAATCATTGGGTGTACTTAAGTTTTCACAGGATTACATATAATTCTGTGAAAAACTCTTTTATATGACTGTGCAAGGTGTTGTGTTGATCGTACTGAGCATGTACTCTGAGTAAGGAAGTGGGCCATTAATAAGAGGAATGAAAAACAAATATACAAAACTTTTCCCAAATCGCTATAGTACTCTAAGCTGCTCCCTTTTTTCCACCCAAGGGGTCATCACTGGCAGGCGGATCTGCATATGTGATTTGACACAGATTTTTCCATCAGATGCTCTTCCTGACACAACCCTATCACTCATCCTGGAGGGTCATATTATCATGCAATTTTTAGATTTTAGGCTAATGTTAAAATATGTACAAGTTTATAACCAATATTTTGGGCATAGCTTAATTGATATCAGACAGAACCATCAATTCATTACAAATCATTTCCATCAACATCAGTCAACATGTTGGAGTGGACAGATTTAAAAGGTATGGACACGCCTGTCTGTCTGTCTTTTGTGTATGTATCTGTTGTTTTGCACTGATTGAACTAAATTAAGAAAACGAACACCTACAGTATCAAAAGAAGAAAGAAAAATTCAGCTGACTTCAAAAGCTTTTCTTTTGTCTCAACAAGTGCCACAAACGAAAGCAGTTCTTATTTATACAGATTACACAAGCTACAAGTGTACATACCATGTACCTCTAGAGTGATAATGTGATACAATCCTTAAATGCTGTAGGCCTGCTTTCTAATTTAGAGATTCTGTTGCTAAGCAGTACTTCTTTTCTGTGAGTGCCAATACATGTTTGCCTGATATCTAATATAAATCAATATATGTTCAACTAAATGCAGTAGAACAGAATAGAATAGAACCTCTGCCAAATTAATCTGCTGTGTCAACCCCATGGGGAGAATACAAGGGAGCAGCCAAAGCTAATTTTTTCTACATCTATAATTAAATAAATGGAATTTAGCTACACAAGGGGTCACCACAGCAGATTACATTGTTTTACATCGGATGCCCTTCGAAAGGGGCTTGTGTCCCCACCTGGAATCAAACCAGGGGCCTTTTGTTGGTTAGGTGAATGTATAAACCACTGCACTACATGTAATGACTTACTTGGGGCTTCATTCACAAACAGCATGTAAACTTTGTATACATTTCACATTCAAATCTGTGAATTATCAAAATTTTCTTACTTTTGTTTGTTAGAACAGCTTCAGACAGTGCATACAAACAAATGATGAAGGTCCGGCTGTCTCAGAAAATCTACTCAGATATTTTGAAACTTGTTATTATTAGTATTCAAAATTTTCCTATTATAAGCCAAATTATTAGCAGAAATTGCTCAGAATTGCACACCCCATACACACCTCACACTACACAATGTGATCACTAACAACAAAAAAGGATTCATGCAGAATTTTACTTAAATAAAGGTGAATGTCATCAATGCAATCACATCAGCAAATTCTTGTTTGTTTCTTTTCCTATGAAAATTATATCTGTTCACCTTAGTTTCCCCCTTTATAGTTTTCACTTGGTTGTCTGCACCCCACATGCAATGGCTCCACGCCCCACAGACTGAGAACCACTGAGTTAACTGGTGATTCTAAATTGGGAGAGGGTGTGAAAGTGAGTGTGAATTATTAACTATGTGTTGGCCCTATAGGGATGGTGACCTATCCAGGGTGTATCCTACGTCTCACCCTATGACAACTGGGATAGGTTCCAGCCCCCATAACCCTGAACTGGATAAGCAGATAAAATGGATGGATGGATACATAACAATAAGATAAAAAAATTACATGAAAAGAACACAAAATACTAACTGAGCATGTGTAGGCTTTAGGCCTTTTTAAACTTATTGCAATAGCCATTATCTTATCTTATCTGTTGTTTTAGTTCCTTCAGTGGGATTTTCTCCTGCTATTTCACCGTAGAGATGCAGGCTTCTTTCTTACAACATCACCTCTAAAGTGTATGAATGTCTTCCTTTTTTGTGTAGGATAAAAACATTTCTACACACATAATAGTGAATGAGGCTCATTTGGATGTTGTATGGTGAGCTTCTTTGTGTGGATCTCTGGACATTTACTGTTCTTTTATGTCAGGGCTACACAAGAGCAATAATCCACCATCTCTTTTCATCCAAATGAAGATGTAAAATGAGATGTTTTCAATGACAGCATTTCACACTTCACCTTTTAACCAAATCTCATTGTTATTTGGACAGCTGGCAACATCATCTTTTCAACATCTGTTCTGTATGTTTTTGCTGGGTGGGGCTGAGATTTTCACTTATTAAATTAAGTGTTGAACGAAACTAAAGACTCACTGATATGAGAAGCTGGATGATGCAGTGCAGGATTTCTATATACTGGTATTCCAGCCAGCAGCTCAGCACTATGGTCAGCTCTGGGTTTTGCTGGTTCTGCAGCCCAGCAGAGGGAAGGTTCTCTCTTTCACATCCAGGCCCATTCTCCTTCCACCAGGAGTAATGTGACGATACTCCAAGGGAGAGAATATCACTGTCCTGCAGGGAGCAAAGAGGTAGGCAGCAGTTCCTTTTATTAGTATTTTTCAGTGGGAAAAGCAGCAGGATATTCAGCATCAACCCTTTTGTGAAGGAAAACAATGCAGCAAAGGACAGCTATAGTGTTCAAATTACTCAAGTGAATTGATGGACCAAGAACCAAGTTTTATTTCCCTGTATTTCTTATATTTTATAAGTCCTTATGCACCAGTGTTGTAACAGAGTAGTCTGAAAAGTTTAACTTCAGGTGTAAAACTTCTTAAAGATGTACACAATGCCATGGGAAAGTTTGGATGCCCCTGAGGGCATGAATGATTCTCATTATTTTAGACAAAATAAAATAAAATAAAATAAAAATAAATCAATTCAGTTATTTATATAACATTTAGAGGAGTTTACATGTGGAGAAACCTCATCTTCTTCTTTTGGCTGCTCCCATTTGGGGTCCACACAGCAGATACACTGCCTCCATCTCACTATTGCTTGTATCCTCTTCTGTCACTCCAACCCTCTGCATGTCCTCCTTCACTACATCTACGAACCTTCCCTATGGTTTTCCTCATTTCCTCCTCCCTGGCAGCTCCATCTTCAAAATCCTTTGTCCATAATGTCCACTATCCCTCCTCTGCACATGTCCATGTCCATGCCACACCTGCCACACATGCCTGCCCTCCATTTTTAGGTGCGCCTTAGTACACTATACAAATCATATCCACCTTACCATACTGCACACACCATCATGTGTATCCAGCACAACACAGCTCCATTTATACATCCCTGTCTCCTGCCTCTGAGCAACCTCAGTCAAAAGCTGGTAGTGACCTTTTACTGCTCCTCCACCGAGAGTGTGCTGAAATACTATATCTCAGTGTGGTAACGGACCTGTAGTGAAGCAGAGAGGAGGAGCCTTCAGTGAGTCATCAACACGGCTCACAAGATAGTCAGCTAGTCTCTCCCCTCCCTGCAGGACTTGTGCTGTACATCCCCCGCTGCCTCGACAGGGACAAGTTTAACTGACTTGATGCTATACTCTGATTAAAAAGTGTTCCTTTTTAAGCAGTGTATATTGTTTAATGACAATAAAGACTTCTAATTCTAATGCATCTTATCCTATACGTTTATTAAATAGTATAGCAGTTTGAAAAGGTGTGAATTTTGATATTACATATTCCCATTTATTTACGTCTTATCAGAATTCATTATTTCAGTTCAGTGAATTTTTAAAACGTATATTCCAGGTGGGGACACAAGCCCCTCTCACCATGGAGGGGCTTGTGTCCCCACCTGGGCATCCAGAGCATCCAGCATAAAATCTCTGTCAAATTACCAATGCGGATTAGTCCGCTGTGGCAACTCCTTGGTGGGGAATACAACGGAGCAGCCGAAAGGTACATATTTTTTTATAAATAGTCTCTTGCAGTGCCTCCAGAGCCCACCAGGCGGCCCTCATGTTTGAAATAACTGAACTGTAACTGCTACAACTGTCTAATACCTTTAAGTGCTGCCCAACTGTAGTAATACAGTTGTAAAAACACTACACAGTGATGACTCACAACAGAAAGCTGAAAAAACTCTTACCAATATGCTCCAGTATAGAACAGCTATTATACTGATTCCATCAAATATTTTCAGATACTGAAGTTATTTTAAAACAGTGAACACAGTCCAACATCAGTAAAAGCACAACACAACAGTCTTTGTACTTGGTGAGCCAGAAAAGAAAATAATTTACATTCCTGTTTGACATAAAAAATATTCTAAATATATTTATTTTAACATTTGTCATTATATTCCTTAAATGATAATTAGGGTTAGGCCTTCTCCAGTGCTGACAGAAAACAAAAACAACTTAATAAGATTCAGTTTGCGGTGGAGGACAGGCACATACTGTAACGGTGTCTGTAGCTGTGTGTCTGTAATTGCAGGCAGATCCTGAGAGGAGTGACACGGACGGCGCTAAACACTCTATTTAGGAGCTGTGGTCTCTAATTATCTGACACTTATGTGACCATTAGAGTTACCTTTGAAAGTCCTCCCAAATCCAGGTAGAGACAGCTCACAAACACATTCCAGCCAACCCACAGCAATGTCCACAGCAGGTACTGAGAAAGAGAAACACGGCATTACTCTGGGAAAATAATAAAAATTTATTTTTTTAAACCCTGAATGGACTGAAGCAAACATTTTAAGAGGCACAAAATGATCATAAACACTGGATCTATTTTTTCTTGTTAAATACTGGAAACTTATACTACACTAGCATAGTCAAAATAATCCAAATCACCCCAGTTAGTATTATACTATTCATCTGTCCTATTTACTTAACATAATTTAACTTTGGGCACAAACACACCTCAGTGTCCACTCAATGACACCATAGTTTATTTTACGCAGCAAAGCAGTTGGTTTCTCCTAATACCTATAAGCTGGGTTTTTTGTGGTTTTCTCATGTTTTTCCATCATGTTTTTCATGTCCCACTATTTTTAAAATCATGTTCAGATGGCAAACACAGGTAAGATTGCTCTTTCTTCTCTTAAAACAAATATTTCAGGATATAGTTAAGTATTTCTGTAGGAGCAGAAGCTTAAAACCCTCTATTTTTTCACAAAATGTGAAGCTACACTGTTAAACTGTCAACTGTTGGTTAGTTTAAAAGACTTGAAAATGAGGGAAATAGCTAGCCTGCTCTGGCAAAAACTGATCTACCAGCATCCAAAAAAAGCTTGTTGTTAAACACACTGCAGCTTGTTTGTGTAATTGTTTCCCAAAAGAAGTACAAAGACTATATTCTTCCATTTTTAGCTTTTAGATGATGTCAACTTTCTGACTCCCATCACAGAAAGCACCTGGCCTGGATGGTATTCCACCTGATGTCATCAAGTGTGGCAAGGATGCGCTGTTACAACAGCTTTACGACCTGCTTTGTCAGTGTTGGGATCAAGGAGAAGTACCCCAAGACATGAGGGATTGCAACATAGTCACTCTGTACAAGAACAAAGGGGACAGAAGTGACTGCAACAACTACAGGGGGATATCATTGTTGAGCATTGTTGGCAAGATTTTTGCTTGTGTGATCTTGACTAGACTGCAGAAACTGGCTGAAAGGGTGCATCCTGAATCACAGTGCAGCTTTTGAACAGAACGCTCTACAAGCGACAAGATATTCTCCCTGCAAGAGCTTCAGGAGAAGTGCAGAGAGCAGAGACAGCCCCTATACATCGCCTTCATTGACTTGACCAAGGCCTTCGAACTTGTTAGCCGTGACAGCCTCTTCAAAGTCTTTGCAAGGACTGAATGTCCCTCTGAGCTCCTCAGCTTGATTCAGTCATTCCACACAGACATGAAGGGAATCATACAGTTCAGCGGTTCAGCCTCCCAAGCCTTTGACATCAAGAGCGGAGTCAAGGAGGGATGTGTCCTTGCTCCTACTTTGGCATCTTCTTTGCAGTCATGCTGAAGCATGCCTTTGGCACATCATCTACTGACAGTGTGTATCTGCATACCGGGTCAGACGGCAAGCTGCACAACTTCTCACGGTTAAAGGCAAAGACCAAAGTCCATGAGGTCCTCATCAGAGACATGCTCTTTGCTGATGACACTGCACTAGCAGCCCACAAGGAGGAGCAGCTACAGCGCCTGATGGACTGCTTCGCTTGTGCATGCCAGGCCTTCAACTTGACCATCAGTCTCAAAAAGACAAAAGTGATGGGCCAGGATGTCAGTGATCCACCAAAGATCACAATCGATGACTACAATCTCGAAGTTGTGCACGAGTTCACCTACCTCGGTTCAATAGTGACCAACAACCTCTCACTGGATGCTGAGCTCAACAGATGGATTGGCCGTGCAGCAGGAACACTTGTGAAATAAGTAAGATATAACTACACACTGTACAGTGGGTACGGAAAGTATTCAGACCCCCTTAAATTTTTCACTCTTTGTGTCATTGCAGCCATTTGCCAAAATCAAAAAAGTTCATTTTATTTCTCATTAATGTACACTCAGCACCCCATCTTGACAGAAAAAAACAGAAATGTAGAAATTTTTGCAAATTTATTAAAAAAGAAAAACTGAAATATCACATGGTCATAAGTATTCAGACCCTTTGCAGTGACACTCATGTTTAACTCACATGCTGTCCATTTCTTCTGATCCTCCCTGAGATGGTTCTGCTCCTTCATTGGAGTCCAGCTGTGTTTAATTAAACTGATTGGACTTGATTAGGAAAGGCACA
>VUQH01080992.1:0-12710 GCA_015106775.1 Etroplus canarensis | reverse complement strand
TATTTTTTCTTTTTATGTGTGATTTGCATTCTTTTATTTTGGAAAAAAATACTTATTTTGGAAAGAGGAAGTGTGATCCTCTCTCTAACTTTATTTTTCCGTTTCACGGATTATCATCTCATTGGTTTTGAAGTAATATTAGTCCCGCCTTCCAAGCATCGGACCACCATCACGCATTGGCTAGGTCCTTCGCGCTTTGAAAGTAAACGAGGCAGGCTACGGATGGTCCATGCTGAATTATTGTCATCTTGTTAATGGGAGCACGAGCTAGAGAGGCCGTGTGGCTGTGTCCCTTGCCGTGTTCGCGCTGATACCTCACCTTGGTGAGTTGAGAGCATGTGCTTGCTTAAGAAACTTGCTAGCGTCTTGCTAAAATTCGCAGTTTGCTAATGCTAATTCGCGAGTGTTTCTTGTTCTGTTTAAATGCAATGAAAATGCTATTTCTGTTAGAATGTGAGTTTACTAAACTTGGATTTTGGTTCACAACAATGTAATGAAGCACTTTTGTTCTTTATGCACTATTTGTGGTGGAATGTAATGCTTGGTTGATGTAAAATGTATATTTTGGTGGTTTACTGTGGGAAGGTTGCAATAAATTCTATGCGATCATACACCAGTAGCTCAGATAGTTTACTGATACAGAGTGATAAATTAGTTGCATTTCATCTCATGAGCTACAAAAACTTAAGAGATGGTTTAAAAATCAATAATTTAATTGGTTATAACTATTAATCATAAGTTCATGGTTAAAAGGGTTAAAAAGGAAAAAAAGAGAAATGTATTTATTTGTTTTACATGGTTAAAAATAATTTCATGTACAACCAAGGACAGTTTGAGTTAAAAACATGCATGTATTATATTACAGTGATAATATGAGAATTGAAGGAAAAAATATGAGCTATAGCTGTGAGAAGAAATAGGAGAATGGACTTTATAATGGACTTTTTCTGCCTAAATGCAATAATCTCATTATTATTGTGCAGGCTAGGTTTTTTTGTTGGTGTTGAAAAAACAACCGGATCGGATTCCTGGATTCTCTCCGGATGGAGATGGCGAGCCTGTGCCCAGACTGAACTGAACCCTTGTTGAGAGAGACACTAAAGTGGTAACAACTGAAATATTGAGCTCAATAGGACTGTTTTTTTTGGGGGGGTTTTGTTATGCCGGCTTATTATTATTGTTATTGTGGCAATTGTATCTCATTGTATTTTCATTCTTGTACAAAAATAATAACTAATGTCACTTATTTCCTGTCTCCAGCCATTTCATTTCACATTCACCTCAGTTCCTATTGTAATCCTGTCGAACTTAGCAACTGGTCTGTACTTTTGGCTGTCCTAGACTATTGACGTGAGTCAGGGGTTACACAAAGGTGTTGAATGGGGTTGAGGTCAGGGCTCTGTACGGGCCAGTCAAGATCTTCCACACAATCCCACCCATCCGTGCCTTTATGGAGCAATGTTTGTGCACTTGGGAAGAGAAAAGAGCCCTTCATCAAACTGTTCCCCACAAAGTTGGAAGCATAGAATTTTCCAGAATGCCTTTGTAAGCTGAAGTATTAAGATTTATCTTCGCTGGAACTAAGGGGTCCAGGCCAATCCCAGAAAAACAACCACAGAGCATTATCCCTCCTCTACCAAACTTAACAACTGGCACAGTGCAGACAGGCAGGTAATGCTCTCCTAGCATTCACCAAACCCAGACTCATTCATCAGACTGATGGTCACTCCACAAAACATGTCTCCACTGTTGATGTTGAGTTCATTAGTGGCATGCTTTACACCACTCCATCCGACACTTGGCATTGTGCTTGGTGATGTAAGGCCTGCATGCAGCTGCTTGGCCATGGAAACCCATGCTATGAAGCTCCTGGTGCCCAGTTTTTGTGCTGATGTTAATGCCAGAGGAGGTTTGGAACTCTGCAGTTATTGAGTCAGCAGAGTGTCAGACACTTTTCCACACTATGCTCCTCAGCACTCAGCAACCAGCTCTGTAACCCGGTGGCTGAGTTGCCGTGGTTCCTAAATGCTTCCATTTTGCAATAATCCCACTTATATCTAGGTGGGAGGAAATTTCACCAACTGACTTGTTGGATAGGTGGCATCCTATTACAGTCCCAGGCTGGATGGTGATGAGCTGGCAGTACGTGGATGTGTGGGCTCCAGGGTAGCTTGGACACAGGAATGGAAACTCCCACACTGGTGTTTTAGTGCCAGGTCTTCATGCTACTATTGGATTAGATTGGATTACTTTATTGTCATTTCAACTACATATAAATACGCAGTGAAACGATATAGCGTTCTCCGAGGACCTGGTGCCCCATACAAGGGTAATGCCAGCCGGCCAGGGCCCACCTCCAGCCCAGCACAACACCCCACCCGCGATGTCCTCTTCTCCGGCCACCGGCATCAGGCGACGCCGAGGACTGAAGGGCCGAGATCGGAGCCCCCAGAAACCGCCCAGTCGCAGCATCAGCCCTGTGACAACACTCCCCCCGGAACCCAAAAACTTTGATTTCCCGGACGCTGCCAGGTAGATCATGAAAAACAACGCAGCCAGATCGCCAGTTAGCACCGTCTGTGGACGGAGCTACAATGGCATCTGGTCGTCCTCGAACTTCCGATTTTCAAACACCAACTCCACCGTCCTGGCGTCCACTACATTTACGAGTCACACAGGCCTTATCCATCTTTGCAACTGTCATCTTCAGGCACACCTCGTGGCCCTAAAATCTCACAGAAAATCTCTCTAAGGGAGAAAAAGAAGCTGCTGAAGAACTCAGCCAATCACCAACTGCCAACATATTCACCTAATTGTCCAATCCTAGCAGGAAAGGTAGAATAAAGAGTGTCAAAGTCTTTTTTAGGACCAAGGCTGTGATGAAGATCCTTTTCATGTGAAACCAAAGTAAAGCTTTGGAATTTTTAGACTGTAAAGAGTTAGAAAGGCTTCGCTGCCAGAGAGATCAGATCATGCTTTGATCACCTCTTCATTTATCCTGTGGGACACAAAAGGCCACGAACGAGAACGTGTGCGCAGATAGAAGAGGCCTCACATGAATTCAGCGCTTCAGCTGAGTGAGGCTCCCGGTGTTTGTACGGCGCACTGATCCCCCCCCCGTGTTCAGCTCTGTAAATGGATCCATAGGGTAATGTATAAGGGGGAGCTTTCCAAAGACCACGCCTCCAGGTTCATCGACGATCAAGCCTTCGTTTAAGAGGCAGCGACAGGCTCATCACTCATCCTCGCGGCGCCTCATGCATATGGAAGCTCAGCTCGGCTTGTTAACGCTCCCCTGCCAGCCTGGCTGCACAGGTGAAGTGCACATGTGGATCCTTTTGCTTACCCCGCCAGAACAATCAAACTGGGCTGAGGAGGAGGAAGAGGAGGCGGCGCCGGGGTCAGGAGGATTGGCACCGCTGGTCAACGCTCCTTTAGCTGCTCTGCTGGAGGAGCTTGGAGCTCCTCGAGGGTTACATTCACAATCTCCCCCCTCCCCCGTCTGCTCGATGCAAATCAGCACTCAGCGGGCAACAAGCTGTTTATGACTGTCTTGTTTTCCAAGAGATTTATTCTGCATCAATTTATACTGAAGCATTTATCACAGCATCTGTCATGGGCAGCTTGAAATTGGAGGCTTGTTATGATGTCAATACTTTAACTGTCTTATTAGCGTGTGAGAGTCTGAGAGCCGTGATTGTAAATCCCATATAAGGCGGAGTTAAATTTAGATCCATCAGCGTGAAGGGTGTTATTTTTTTATTTCCGTCAGAAACTTGCAGCTTTGAATGTCTCAGCTGGGAGGTGACGCACTGGAATAAAATGGCCTTTTTTATCTCGCATGCAAATTGAATATATATATATATATTTTTAGCAGGTTTGAGATACGAAGCTGTGACTGATCCACTTTGTACTGTTTGTCTTAATTGCCTCTAACTGTGAGCTAAGCTGTGCTAAACGTGGAAGTCTGACACGAGCGATAAATCATCAGTCGCGTACTCTCCACTGACGTTAAATATATAAAAACAGACCCTTCACACCAAAATCACATTTAACTAGTCTTCCTCTGGCCTCAAGTGTTGAAGTGTTGCTGTCGCGCCGCCATGATTTAACCAGCGTATGCCGACGCATCAAAATTTCTCTAAAGCGCTGGCATACGCAGAACTATGATGCTTATTATTACATTATGGACGTGTACATAACATACAAGTAACTTATGAATAACTTATGCCAAAGAATAGTTAGCGAGTTGCCGGTGTTCACAGCGCATGCATAGCGTGGTGGAGCCTATTCACAGAATCATCGTGCCGAAGTAAAACTCATAGAACGCTGCCAAGAAGTCTCCTGGCCGCGGACACATGGAGGAACCATCATCACCCTCACCCTGTGATGGAGATGATGCAGGTTCCAACGCCTCTCAGGCATCAGCATCGTAGATGTGTCTGCAGATGACACCTACTCTCAGCCAATACGCCATTATACGCTAGCTGTAAGTTAGAAAATCGTTCAGTAAGTGTCATGGTCATCCGGAACACGTCAAATATGTCTACATATGTCAGTATGTGTCGGAGATAAGTTCTCTATAAGTTACACATAGGTTCAAAGCATGTAACTCATAGGTTAGAAATAAGTTTTGGGTACGCTAGACATTAGGCCCCTGTCACACCGTGATGATTTAACAAGCTGATGCTGATGTATCCGTATTTCGATTTATGAGTGAATGGACGATCCCATAACTTACCTACAACTTATGGCTCGAGTATGCGGGATATATGAGCCATACGCTGGCATACATCATAATTTTTGTGCATGCTATGACATATGCCAGCATTCTTCGGCGTGCTCTTAACTTATACAAAACTTACCAATAACTTACTTGACTTACTATTTGGCATTTGCCAAATTTTTTCGTATGTGGGCATACGCTGGTTAAATCATCAAGGTGTGACAGGGTCTTAATTCACCTCAGTAGTTTTTACGTGCAGAGTTTTGAGGACATCAGCTGATCCAGCAGCTTGTAGAACCATCTTTAGCAGCAATAAGTTGAAGTAATGGCTTTCTGTATGGCTGTATCAGTCTCTGACAACAAGATGGCGGCGCAACGGTAGCGCACGGCCACTGCGGAACCAAGGTGGTGCTTCTCCCCTGTGATTGTCCCTGTTTGACCTGGTTTTGACCCGGTGTTCGGGTGTGTGGACGCCGGGACAGTGGTGTTCATGTTCGAAGTCGGGAGGTTCGAAGATGACCAGACGCTGCTGTAGCTCCGTCCACAGACGGTGCTAACCAGTGATCCGGCAGCGTTGTTTTTCATGACCTGCCGGGCAGCGTCCGGGAAACCAAAGTTTTTGGGTTCTGGGGGGAGTGTCGTTGCAGGGCTGATGCTGTGGCTGGGCGGTTTCTGGGGGCTCCAATCTTGGCTTGCTGTGTGGACCAGACCTTCAGTCCTCGGCGTCGCCTGATGCCGGTGGCCGGGGAAGAGGGCATCGCGGGCGGGGTGTTGTGCTGGGCTGGAGGTGGGCCCTGGCTAGCCGGCCGGCGCTACCCTTGTATGAGGCACCGGGTCCTGGGGGAACGCTATTTTGTTTCACTGTGTATTTTATATGTAGTTGAAATGACAATAAAGCAATCCAATCCAATTATGGAGAAATTTTGACCCACTGTTCTTTACAGCATCGCTTTCCAATCACCCAAAAGAAGAAGAAGAAGAAGAACGGTTAACACCGGGTGGAAAAATGCCTTTTCTCTGAGCTTCAGTGGTTTTTTCTGCTCACCCCACTTCTTCTTGTGCAGATGTGTTGAAAAAAGGTAAAAAACTCAAGAAAACTCACGAACAATGAATCTACTGCAGACCTCACCTCTGTTTACCCTAATCCTTGCTGCTGCGCAGATTCATCACGACCCCCGTGCACAAATCCAGTCTTCATTAAGAAGAACGTAGCCTTCAGATGAAGGTTTTTGGCATGCCCTTCTCCTTTGGCACCATGGCTATCCTGACTTTCTGTCACTGTATTTACATCCACCAACAGCTGGACTACTCTCTGATCTCTTTGGGAGGTGAGGCAGATAACCCATTTTCCTACGTTCTTGTGTGGTGAGGTGTGTATGTGTCTTCCTGATGGTCCACAGGAGTGAAGGAGACTCGTTCACACTCATCCTCATGCTTGTGTGACCTCTCTGTGCCAGTTCCTCACAGCGAGCCGTGGCGCTTCGCGGGCGGATCATCATCAATCATGGATGAAAAATTGTCTCTTTTTTCCCCCCGTCCCTCCCAGGCACTTGACCTTTCCCGGACTTTTTCTCTGGGATTTCTTCCTGCTGTGATATCTTAATAAAAGATAAAGAGATCTTCTTAGTGCTGAGGAAGAAAAACCCTCCAGAGAGCACACATATTATATATACCAACACTGCGAGTCCGGGGATATAACGGCACTCAGAGGGACGTCTACGTGCTGAGATGACTTTCCCAGGAGGGTCACATGACAGCTCTCAGCAGCACCACCATGTGTTCTCTATTCACAAGAACAACTTGGAGAAACAAATCCAATTCACCAAGAAAAACGCGGCCGGAGTTTAACCCACTGGTGCGAATCACTGATTAGAAGTGCTCTGTATACCGTACTATGCATCTGACGACATGTCGCTAAGGAGGAGCAAGAATTCCATCTGAATCAGAAGAAAAACCAGAGGAGTTTAACCTCTTCATCCTGAGGCTTGTTTTGTCTGCTTCCTGTCCAGGATGACTTACTCTGAATAAATTTACTTTTTCTTCACTACTACAAGGGCTGTATGTATGCCTACAGAAGTATCAGAGTCATGATATGTGTTACTGTTTCAGAGATGAGCTGTATCACTGGAACCACGAACCGCCCATGAATGAAACATTTACCCCATGAAAGGGCGGGGCATGGCGTTGTTAAAGAGCAGAACTATCAGTCTCTGACAACACTGTGGAGGAATTCTGGCCCACACTTCTTTAAAAGGTTGCTTCAGTTCATTGAGGTTTGTGGTCACTAATTTATGCGCAGTTCTCTTAAGGCCCCACCACAAAATGTTAGTGGGGTTGAGGTCTGGACTTTGACTGGGCCATTGCAGCACCTTGATTCTTTTCTTTTTTAGCCATTCTGTTGGAGACTTGCTGCTGTGCTTGGGATCATTGTCCTGTTGGAAGAGCCAGTTTGGGCCAAGCTTTAGCTGTTGGACAGATGTGCTCACATTTGACTCTAGAATACTTTGGTATACAGAGGAGTTCACGATAGACTCAGTGACTGCAGGGTGCCCAGGTCCTGGTGTTTGCGTGGGTATGCTGTAATTGTTTTTTTCAGATGTGGTGCTGTGAATTATGGCCAAAATTCTCTACTTTGGTCTTGTCTGTCCAAAGGACAGTGTTCCAGAAGTCTTGTTGTTTTTTCAGATGCAACTCTGCAACCCTAAGCTATGAACTTTAACCTGCTAACTGAGGCCTGTAGAGTCTAAAACGTAGCTCTTGGGTTTTTTTTTTCAGAATCAATCAGAAAACTTTATTAATTCCAGGGGGAAGTTGCATTTTTGCAGTTTCTCTGAGGATTGCACAGTCTGACCTTGGGATGAATTTTATGGGATGTCCACACCTGGTAAGATTGGCAGCTGTCTTGAATGTTTTCCACTCATGAAAATGTTTTCCTCACTGTGGAATGAAAGACTTCAGATTGTTTGGAAATGGCCTTATTACCCTTCGCAGATTGCCGGGCAGCAACATCTGCGTCATTGCTGAAGTCTTTCCTCCTTGGCTTCGTGCAACACACACCTGAATGCTCCAGAGCAGCAAACAGCCCAAACTTCTGCTGTCATAGCGGTGCTCACACCGACTGAGGATCAGTTAATCAAGCGGCACCTGGCTACTAATTACACTCTTAAATATTATGGAAGAAATAAGTTTATATTCAGTTTTATCCACATGACTGTACCTGTCAATGAGCGTTTAGTAACATCCAAATAAACTACTAGAATTATGAACTGGAAGACAGCCTTCTGAAGGGTCTGTCAGCATGATTAAACACAGGTCAGATAATTACATTAAAACTGCTCCAAAAGGCTCCAACAGCACAAACACAGTTCAGAGGTCAAGCTCAGGGTCTCCAATTAGCTGAGGTGAAGCACAGCGAGCAGCTAGCAGCTACAACCGCCTGTGTCGCCATCCACCTGCCAGTCAAAGAAGCCACACCTCCACAATGCAAACTTTAAGCCTTGATAAAATCCCAGCGGGTGAGTTTTCTGTTCAGACAGCCTGGAAACGTGTTTATTTCTGCTATACAGTCGGACATTTTAACATAGGAGTCCGAGGGGGCTGACTCACTTTTTTAACCAGCCTCAAGTGGACGTTAGAGGAACTGCGCTCTTTAACTCTTTGGCAGCGCTTCATTTTTTACAGCCTCAGACTTTGCAGCTAAGTTAAAATTTAAAATATATGCACATAAATGATATTTTTTGTGGGACGTTGATCGTGCCATTTCTACATGAGGCCTGACGGTCTGAATATTTTCCCTGAGATGACCTCCACATAACCTGAAGCAGCCACTCTGGCCTCCTCCTCCTGCGGCGCTCCCTTCCCCGTGGAGACGCCCCGTCCCGCTGCGAGCCGGCCAGCTGTGGCCTTTATCCCGCGGAGGACCAGCGCCCGAGAAGCCGGCAGGGCTTCCCATCTCCTGCACACCGGTGCTGGCCAGAAGCGGCTTCTGCCCCGGGAATCCCACTGAGCTGCACCTCTCCTTCCCTTTCTTCAGCCGCTTCTTTCCACTTCTGGGAGTAATCCCGGCTTGGCAAGTGAGCTAAAGGCCAGACGGGGAGTAAAAAAATGGAACTGAATGTATTCGAGGACAGGGGGATTAATCTGTACCTGTCCACCTCCTGCCTTCTGTAATAGCAGGAGGGGGGAGGTAGAAAGCAGTAGATGTGAGAGACGGGGGGGGGGAGGAGAGGATTTGGTGATGGACGGCGAGCTCAAATTGAAACAGAATGAAGCCTGCAATAAGACAGGCGTCTGCTGTAAAGAGTATTCACTTATACTTCAGCTGAAGGTCAGTACTCTCAGCAAGCTGCTGCTGCTAAATCTCTGAGTGTCATCTAAAAAGCTCAGTACATTACCAAAGATTCACACCGAGAGCTCAAACAGCCACAATAGATGTTAAAGGACAGAAACCGAGAACACAAAGGCCTTCGAACCTTTATGCAACCGTGGCTGGCATGTGGTCAGCCTTAAATCTTCGGGGCAATTTCAGCAGCAAGCGACACAAGCGACGGAGCTCCTTTATCCCGTCCTCTCCGTGGGACTCCCCGCTGCTTTAGATTTAGTTTGTATTTTTATTCAAACCCGAGCCGTGATTCACATTTGGCACACCGAACATGTGGGGACAGAAACAGATTCACATGAAACGCAAGGAGAGAGGCACGGGGGTCAGCGTGACTGCCCACCCATAAATCCATGTCGTGAAATAGGCCAGCGCAGAAGCCATTCTCATTGGTCGGCCAGCCAAAACAACCAGGAGGAGGGGGGGCCGGCTGATTCTAATCCCTTCCTAACCTGGCATTCACTGCCCAAGACTATTAGATCTGTTGCTAAATCCTATCAAATGTATTGCCATCCCTGAGGCTCAGCGGCCGGGAACAGAACCTGCCACCTGCGGTCAGTCATCATTAAAGTGCCGGGCAAAAAAGCCCCGTTTGTGTCAGAATTACTGGAGGGAGGAGCCAGCGTGGTGCTGAGCCAGGATTAGGGCCTGCCTCGGGATGGTGGGAAACATCAACAGGAATGCTGCTGCCGCTGCTGAGATTTCCCAAGACTGTAAAAGTCTCTATTTTTGTGTCAAGTGTGTTTCTATGAGAGTTACAGGGAAAATTCAGGAGAATGCCTCTGATATGTGGAGTAATATGAGCGAGTCCGGCATCCTGCAGCCTCCACAGACTTGACAGTGCAAGGGAGATAGTTCATATGCTCATTTCTGTTCATTTACCCACTGTAGTTTCTGTGTTTGACAGTCACACATCAACACAAACTCTTTAAAGAGACAGTTTTGGTGCGAGTTGCCCAGTTTTGATGACACGGCCATCCGTCCATCTTCGTCACGGTCTTGGCAGAGAACCCAGACCTCCCTCTGCCCAGTCACTTTCTCCAGTAGGTCTGGAAGGACACTGAGGTGTTCCCAAGCCAGCCAAGAAATATTATCTCGTGTCCTGGGTCTGTCTTGGGGCCTCTACCCGTAGGACATGTCTGAAACACCTCACCTAGGAGGCACCCCAGGGGACGTCTTAGCCTGAGCTGCCTCAACTGGTTCATTTTGCTATAGTAGCAGGTCTAATCTGAGTTCCTACCAAATATCTGAGCTTATTTCTCTAATCCTAAGCCTGAGGTCAGACACCCTTCAGAGGAAGCTCATTTCCCCTGTTTGTGGTAAACGGACTGATGCTCGTGTAGTGCTTTTCTGCTCTCAGTACTCAAAGTATGTCTCCTAAAGGCTCATTTATCCATTTACACACACTTTCATACAACACTTCATTTTATGCCTTAAGCTCATTTTAACTATCACACACATCCGTACTCCGATGGATGCATCTGGAGCAATTTGGAGTTGAGGACACTTTGGCACACAGACTCAAGGAGTCGGAGCTCAAGCCACCAACCTTTCATTTGGAAGACAACCAGCTCTACCTCACACAACAGCTGCCCCTAAGTTTCAGCTTTGCAACCACACTCCCCCATTAACCCAAAGACTTTGGCCTCCTGGATGGTTCCTGGCAGGCCATGGGACTAACACTGCTGGATTGCTAGTTGGCATCGTTTATGGTTGGAACTATGCTGGTATCTGACTTTCTTTGAACCTCCAACTTTCGTTCTTGATTAATGAAAACAATCTTGGCAAAGGCTTTCACGTTCGTTCATCTTGTGCTGGTCTAAGAATTTCACCTCTATACGAATGCCCCGGGCCATCCCTCTTAAACATGGCCCCAGTTCAGAGAAAAGAAAACCTGCAAAACAGAACCAGAGTCCAGGTGACTGTTTTGAACACACAAATTTTTTCAAAGTTAATGTTTCACAGCACATGAGACACCCAGCTGAGATCATTGAGGGGGCTCTGAGAGGCAGGGGCGAGGACAGACGGCGACCCGCTCCATGGTGGACTGTCAGCTTGATCTTGAGATCCAACTATGAGTTTTGTAACTACAGCAACTTTAAGATATGCTATTGAAGCTAGAATCACCATGACTACCGGCACCAGACTTGCCCTACAATGGATCCTAAGGGTTTAAAGTAGTCACAGTCTTTCTTTCACTCACTTCCCAAACCTTGATGCCCTAAGTGAGGGTTGAAATGTCAATCAACCAGTAAATGAACAGCTTAGCTTTGCTTCTCTCTTCACCACAACAGGCCGGTATAGTGTCCTCATCACCACAGATACCACATGAATTCATCTGTTAGTCCAGCACCACTGTCTTTCCACTCATGAACGGGACCCTGAGACACTTGCACTCCTCCACTTGGGGTAGCAACTCGTCCCCGAGGAGTAGGCACTCCACCCTTTTCCCGCTGAGAACCATGGCCTTCAACGTGGAGGTGCTAATTCTCAGTCCCATCACTCGACACTGAGTCTGGAGGTCACCACCCAGTCGAACCAAAAGAACAACATCATCTGCAAAAAGCATAAAGGTGAGCCCAAGGCCACCAAAGCGCAGATTCTTTGCCACTTAGCTGTACCTATAAATCCTGTCCATAAAAATGTGCAGAGAATTGGTGACAAAGGGCAGCCACGGTGCAGTCAGAATTTTGCTGGTATTATCTCTAAAGATGTCAGACTTCTATTTAATATAATGTAATCTGATTTTTTCCAAATGTATTATTTGGTGGTTTGAGAACCATAAAATGAATGAGATCTAACAGCAGTGTTTTTTTTCTGGAAATCATGACCTAGTCACACTAAAACTCAACAATTGAGGTTGGAAATGTTTTATACCTAGCCATACCCACGAACTAGAAAAACTATGCAGCTAGCTTTCTTTTTACAGGTCAGTTGATGGAAGGGGGCATTAATGTCACAACTATCAGATTCTCATGAAAAGCAAGCAGATGCCTCCAAGGGTGAAAAACAAAGCAAACACTCAAGAGCCAAAAACTAAAGTTTCTCTAATGTCCACCTGAGGTGGGCTCCAGCAGTGAGTCAGTCCACATAGACTCCCACGTTAAAATGTTGAACTTTAGAACAGTAATAAACATATTTACAGCCGGCTACAAAAAACGGTATTTGGTCTCTGTATCCAATTTACCCCTTCATAACAACTGTATGGAGCTGATTTACTTTTTATAGCGCATTGATTCAGACACTGGTATGTCGTAAAGTTTGCAGCATTAAGGGGTTGGCCTCTTTGACTGACAGGTGGTTTGTGACACCAGTGGCTGTAGCCGCTAGTTGTCTGCTAGGCTTCACCTCAGCTAATTGGAGTCCCTGAAGTGGACCTCTGGATTGCATTTTTGCTGTTGGAGTCTAGAGGGTTCACACTCCTCAGCCTCCCTGAGAAGGTGTATGCCAAGCTACTAAAGAGGAGAGTCCGGCCATTGGTCAAACCTCAGATTCAGGAGGAACAATATAGTTTTCGTCCTGGTCGTGGCACATTGGACCAGCTCTTCACCCTCTCGAGGATCCTTGAGGGTGCCTGGGAGTTTGCCCAACCAGTCTACATGTGTT